>JAVXUP010001861.1:0-183962 GCA_033070095.1 Escallonia herrerae | reverse complement strand
CACGTGGCATGGATGACTTTGAGCGGAACTGAGGAATCTGTATCGGGACAGAGTCTGAGAGAGGTGATAGAATCCGTTTAGGACTCAACTGCTAAAAGGATAAGTCCTGGTAGGACTCTACTACGTGAGGGATCAGCGAGGAAAGAATCCTAAAGGAGAGAGGAGTCTGGGAAATGGCCTACATAAGGGGAAAATCCTCAGGTACACAGACAAGTTCACACACAAGCACCCAGTGCATTCTTACGCTATTCAGAGCTCTACCCTAGTAGCAACGTTCTGACTTTAGCATCGGAGCCGCCTCCACCGGAACATCCCCGGTGGTCACTCCGTGTTCTATTTTGCAGGTCCAATTCCTAGCCGTGGATCCCGATCAATATTCTAGCAGCAACATTTTGGCGCCATCTGTGGGACCGACAGGGAACATGGCAAGGAAATCATCTTCAGACGCTCCTGCAGCCAGTCGCTCCGTCCAAAATCGGCGAGCAAGATCAAGTTGCTCCCGCCGAAGAGGGCGTAAACCGACACCATCCCAACACCATTCCTCGAACGACCGGATTAATGTGACCTCAGTCACCCCGAATACAACTGACAGTTCCCAGGGAACTCGTTCCCCGACCCCTCTTCTAAAGAGGGGAGATTTACGCCATCGCCTGACCCGAAAGCTGTTTGATACTCCGAATGCAGACCTGACCAGAGAAGTCCAGGAACTTAAGGGCGTGGTGACTACCTTACAGAAGAAGCTCGAGGCGGTGGCCCCGACGATTCTACGAACCAGACACATCTGGATCCCAGCGACCTTCGCCTTAGACTGACCTCAAGGTCCGGCTATGGTCGAAGCCATAAGTCAGAGACTGATCCCAGCTACCAGCCAAGACATGTGGCCAGAAGCGAATCATATCTCCGACGAGAGAAGTCAATAGAGGACAGCACGAATTCGCCTCCCGCAGTAAGCGACAAAATTCGAGGACGACGCTGCGCGGAGCAAAAACATTGTCCCCAAGGACGAGTTCATGGCCCCGGACGAAAAGTCCGTCCCCAAGGACGAACTTCTCGCAAACCCACCTCCGGGCCATGCCCGAAGGAATTCACTCCTCCCAGGGATGATTCGGGATACCCCCTGTCCAAAGGAATTGAGAAGGCGAAACTCCCTCCTAATTTTCGGATGCCGCAGTGCGATTTATATGATGGGAGCGGAGACCCCGGAGAGCACGTCTACCAGTTCCAAACAAATATGCTGCTCCTCCAAGTCTCGGACGCCGTCATGTGCCGGGCATTCCCAACCACTTTGAGGAAGGCGGCGCATGCGTGGTTTAAGTCCCTACGACCCAGGTCTATCCATTCCTTCGCCCAGCTATCTGACTTATTTCAGAAACATTTTGTGAGCAGCCGAACTCGGAGGAAGAATTCGGCTAGTCTCCTCAATGTAGTCCAAGAAAGGAACGAATCTCTGTCGCGGTATTTGGGACGTTTCAACGCGGCGACGTTAGAAATAGACAACTTGGACGAGTCAGTAAAATACACCGCTTTTATGCGCGGGCTTCGTCCTACAACCAAGTTTGCATTTGCGGTAAATAAGAGCCCCCCTGGAAACATGAGCGACTTGTTGGATAAGGCCAACAAATACATCCAGGCCGAAGAATACTTGGAAACCCACAAAGAACACAGAGGAGACAATGGGCAAGGGCAAGAGAAGAGAGCCCGGGAAGATAGTCCAAGAAGTGGACGGGGTTCTAAGCGTTCAAGGAGAGATGAAAGGCGCCCAAAAGAAATGTTCGACATGAAGAATCTGACGCCATTGAATGCTAGACCGTCGCAGATTCTCCATGAGATAAAGGATAAAGAGATACTGGAAAGACCAGAGAAGATGAGGTCGGCGCCCAGTCAGAGAGATAGGAACTTGTGGTGCCATTACCACAATGACCATGGTCACACTACCGACAAATGTGAATCGCTCAAGCGCGCAATAGAGGCTCTTATCAAACGGGGACATCTGCGAGGGTATGTCAATCGCAGAAATGAAAAGAGGGAAACCACCCCCTTAGCAGGAAGAGATGAAGTACGAGAGAATGCGGGCGTCATCAATACTATCTCAGGAGGAATCGCGGCAGGAGGCTCTTCCGGACAAGGACGAAAAGCTTACGTAAGGGAAGTCCTCACAACTATGGGACCGCCGACAAAAAAGCAGAAGAAAGAACCGGCCCAGACAATATCCTTCTCTGATGATGATGTGGGAGACACAAGAATACCTCATGACGACCCCCTAGTAGTCACACTTCGGGTGGGAAACTTCGACGTGAAAAGAATCCTCGTAGATAATGGAAGCTCAGCGGAAGTACTCTTTTACGAGGCGTTTCAAAGAATGAACATCCCATCCGACCGCTTGCGGAAGATAGATACGCCTCTATACGGTTTCTCTAACCACCCTGTCGTTTGCGAAGGAATTATTGCATTACCAGTGACTGTAGGTGCCCCTCCGAACCAAGCTAAGCTGATGCTAGATTTCGTGGTGGTACGTGTTCCTTCAGCATATAATGCAATTTTGGGCCGAACTGCATTAAACCAGTTAAGGGCTGTGGTATCAACATACCACATGAAAATGAAATTCCCCACGGAGAATGGAGTTGGGGAAGTCAAGGGAGACCAGGTGGTGGCTCGGCAGTGCTACATGGCGTCATGCCGAAACAGAGCCAATGAAACCCTCATGATTGAAGATTTGAGGGATGAGACCAAAGTCGAAAGAGGCAAGCCCGCCGAAGACCTCTTTGATATCGAGCTGTACCCAGGCAACCAAGAGAAAACAGTAAGGGTAGGCACAGGATTGTCAGACGACCTCAAGCTCAAGCTTGTGGACTTATTGCGGAACTACTCAGATATCTTCGCTTGGACGGCGTCGGATATGCCCGGGATTGATCCGAAAGTGATCACCCATAGATTGAATGTGGACCCGCTCAAGAAGCCGGTCAAGCAAAAGAAGAGAACCTTCGCTCGAGAAAGACAGGTAAAAATCGAAGAAGAAGTTGACAAGTTGTTGGCAGCCGAATTCATCGAGGAAATTTCATACCCTGATTGGATAGCTAATGTCGTGATGGTACCCAAGTCGAGCGACCGTTGGCGAATATGCATCGACTTCACTGACCTCAACAAGGCCTGTCCAAAGGACAGTTACCCGCTACCACGAATTGATATCTTGATTGATGCAACTTCGGGTCATGAGTTGTTGAGCTTTATGGATGCGTATTCTGGCTACAACCAGATCAAGATGTGCGTGGACGATATTCCCAAGACCGCCTTTATTACAGAACGAGGATTATATTGCTACAAAGTCATGCCTTTCGGACTAAAGAACGCAGGGGCAACTTATCAGCGCCTTGTTAACATGATCTTCCGCGATTCAATTGGGAAGAATATGGAGGTATACGTGGATGACATGCTGGTGAAGAGTGTAAAAGCAGAGGCTCATGTGAAAGACCTCAAAGAAACCTTTGAAATCCTGAGAGCTTATAACATGAAGCTAAACCCACTCAAGTGTGCGTTTGGCGTAGCGTCGGGGAAGTTCTTAGGATTCATGGTATCTCAGAGGGGTATTGAAGCCAATCCAGAGAAGATAGGCGCCATTCATGCCATGAAGTCGCCTAAGACAATCAAGCAGGTTCAGGAACTCACAGGAAGAGTAGCTGCTTTAGGAAGGTTCATGTCGAAATCAGCAGAAAAATGCCTTCCCTTCTTTAAGGCTATCAGGAAGGCGAAAGATTTCGAGTGGACAGAAGAATGCCAAAAGTCGTTCGAGGAATTAAAGCGTTACTTATCGTCCCCGCCGCTTCTTACAAAGCCAATCACTGGTGAAGACTTGTTCATATACCTATCGATCAGTGAGGTTGCGGTGAGCACGGTCCTGATCAGAGAAGAAGAAGGCAAGCAAAGACCTGTTTATTACATAAGCAAGGTCCTGCAAGACGTGGAGACCAGATACCCTCGAATAGACAAAGTGGCCCTTGCCCTCGTCACATCGGCTAGAAAACTGAGACCATATTTCCAGTCACACACCATCGTTGTGTTGACTGATCAGCCACTGGGGAAAGTACTCCAAAATCCTGATGCGTCGGGGAGATTGGTAAACTGGTCGGTGGAACTGGGTGAATTTGATATCAAGTACCAACCCCGTACAGCAATTAAGGCTCAAGCCTTATCAGATTTTGTTGTTGAGTGCACAATACCGGAAGACCCCCAGCAGTTGATTCTTTCCGAAGTTTCGGACCCTTGGTTTCTTTATGTCGATGGTTCTTCAAAGGTTGGAAATAGAGGAGCCGGGCTTATACTTATCAGCCCCGAAAAGTTCAAAATTGAGTATGCCCTTCGCTTCAACTTTCGGGCATCAAATAATGAAGCGGAATACGAAGCGCTGTTAGCAGGAATAAGGTTGGCACAATCTCTGAAAGTCGACTCCCTTTCCGTACACAGCGATTCCCAGTTAGTTGTGAATCATATATTGGGAGAGTATGGAGCGAAAGATAATAGAATGGCCTAATATCTCCAGGCCGTGAAGACAGAAGCCGCCAAGTTCAAGAATTTCGCCATCGGCCACATACCGCAAGACCAAAATACCCAGGCAGACTCACTGTCAAGACTGACCTCCGAAGACATTTCGGAGTTCTCACGTGCAATATACATTGAGTTCCTCCAAGAAAGAAGTATTCAGCTCTCAAATGAAGTGGATGTGATAGAGCATGAACCGTGCTGGATGGACCCAATTATTCAGTACCTCGCATCGGGGGCGTTACCTATAGAGAGAAGCATAGCACGTAATCTACGTGCTAAAGCTGCTCGGTTTTCCCTTGTAGATGGTGTGCTATACAAGAAGTCTTTTAGCCTGCCATACCTAAAGTGCCTGACCCCTAAAGAGGCAGATTATGCGTTACAGGAGGTTCATGAAGGTATTTGCGGACAACATTTGGGTGGAAGAAATCTAGCGCACAAAATCTTGAGGCAAGGCTATTTCTGGCCAGGGATGCAGAGAGACGCGATAAAGTTCACGAAAAGGTGTGACCAATGTCAAAAATTCACTCCTCTTACACACACACCGGCAGCGCCCCTTAGTATCTTAACTTCCCCAATTCCGTTTGCAATGTGGGGGATGGATATTTTGGGCCCCTTTCCGATGGCTACCGGGCAAAGGCGATTTGTGATAGTTGCCATCGACTACTTCACAAAATGGACTGAGGCCGAACCGTTGGCTACCATAACGGCGTCGAAATGTGAAGAGTTCTTCTGGAAGAACGTTGTCTGTCGCTTTGGGGTTCCAAAGATCCTGATCACCGATAATGGGAAGCAATTCGATAATTCTAACTTTCGAAGCTTTTGCGAAGGTCTTTCTATCTGTCTCCGTTTTACATCAGTCGCTCATCCCCAATCCAATGGACAAACAGAGAACATGAATCGCTCAATCCTTCAAGGGTTGAAGAGAAAGCTGGACGATGCTAAGGGGGCATGGGTTGATGAACTTCCGAAGGTACTTTGGGCATACCGCACAACACCTCATTCGGTGACAGGCGAGACACCATTTTTGCTGTGTTTCGGGACAGAGGCGCTGCTGCCCGTAGAAGTGGGCCTCCCCACTGTTCGAGTGTTGCAATTCTCGGAGGCAGAAAACGAGGAGAATCTCAGAGGAAATCTGGATTTGTTAGATGATGTGCGAGCCCAAGCCTTAGATCGGGTGATTTCAACGAAACAACGAGTCGCGCGATTCTACAATCGAAGGGTTCGAATGAGGATATTTAGAGTTGGGGATCTAGTCCTCAGAAAATTGGGAGTTTCAAACCCGAAGGCTGCAGTGGGGAAGTTGTCGCCAAACTGGGAAGGACCTTACAAAATATCGAAGGTGCTTAGACCAGGCACTTACTCACTTGAAACACTTTCAGGAGAAGCGATCCCGCGAACATGGAATGCAGACAACTTGAGGCGGTACTACCAGTAGAGTCTTGTATCTGTTACAGGACGTTTTCCTTTTTTATGGGGAAATGGGGGATAGAACACAGAATGATAGTAGAGATGAAGTATTTCGATTATAATAAAAATCTTCTTCATCTCCTTCAGTTTGAAGTATATCGTTTCGTCTACTTAATATAAAGATCTTTACCATTCTTGGAAAGAAGTACTGCTTACATTATCCCAACGATGAATGGTTAGCTCGGATAACGATGTCCATGTTCCCAAGAACGACGTACATTCAAGGCCCGGGCAGACTTCCCGAGTAGACTGCCCGATCAAGTAAAAACCACAAATGATGCTCAAGTAAAGTATCACCCATTGTGATAGGGTAAGACACAAGTTTTACCCAACATGGTCTAGCTTTAGTTCTAGCCCGAGAAATGGCAAAACCATGTGGGGGATCGTTGCCCCACCCCGTTTTGTTAATGCGAAATCTGGCCGAGCGTGAGTGCGAGGCTTCTTTGCCAGCCCTTAGCCAACGATAAGGGTTCGCGTCAAAGTAAAACCACGAATGATGCTCAAGCAAAGTATCACCCATTGTGATAGGGTAAGACACAAGTTTTACCCAACACGGTCTAGCTTTAGTTCTAGCCCGAGAAACGGCAAAACCATGTGGGGGATCGTCGCCCCACCCCGTTTTGTTAATTCGAAATCTGGCCGAGCGTGAGTGCGAGGCTTCTTTGCCAGCCCTTAGCTGACGATAAGGGTTCGCGTCAAAGTAAAACCACGAATGGTGCTCAAGCAAAGTATCACCCATTGTGATAGGGTAAGACACAAGTCTTACCTAACACGGTCTAGCTTTAATTCTAGTCCGAGAAATGGCAAAGCCATGCGGGGGATCGTCGCCCCACCCTGTCTTGTTAATTCGAAATTATACCAAGCGTGAGAAAGAGGCTTCTTTGCCAGCCCTTAGCTGACGATAAGAGCTCATGTCAAAAGTAAGAGCGTCGCAAAAAATGAAATATCCAGAACAAGATTGTTTAGCATTCACAAGCCTCTGAGGCAACACAAATTTTAGGAGCACATCAAACGAAAATTGCAAGATAGGGGAATAAAGGTAAGTTATCCTAAGATACAGGAGCATCCCCGGATCGGACACTCTTCTCCCCGGGAGAAATGGCATCCCCAGCTTCAGTAGGCATGGCCGTTTCACCAGACGGCGACTCAAAGCTGGGCACCACAACGTCGTCCAAGAAAAGGTCTGGATACTTGGCCAACGTTAGTTCCTTGGCTTTTTGGAAGCCCTCCTGAAAGATGGAAAGCCCGTCTTCAGTCCGCCTCCGGAGCCATTCATCACCAGCTGTACCATCAAGGAACGCATGGATGGCCTTGTTCCCGACCTCCAACTTTTCATGCCTCAGCTTCTCACATCGCTTTTCCAGACGACCAAGCTTGGTAAGCAGATCAGCATTCTCCGTCTTGAGGTTCTTGACCTCCTTATCAAGTCTGTCAGCCTTGCCTTCGGCTGCTCTCTTGTCAGTCTCAGCGTTGCGAGCCACGTCCATCGCCATCGAGAACCTGTCTTGCATCTGGCTGCTATAGCAGTATGCCTGAAAAGGAAAGGGAAATGAAGACGATTATGGGGTAGGAAGAAGAGTTTAATTGACAGCGACAAAAAGAGGGAAGTAATTCCAATTACGTTGTAAGCAGCCTGGACGTGCGCCATAGCAAAGGCCTCATGAGGCTGGTTTTCCAAGATTAGTTGTTCACTTGGCAACACCCCGTGAGCTAAGTGTTGAGCAGAGACATGCGAATGGGGCATTCCCGAGTCGCCCCTCTTGATGGTCCATCTGGGACGGAAAATGGGATCCTTCTCGATGGGAAGATCCTCAACCACCAGCGGGGGTACTGGAGGAGTTGGAGCGCGAAGCCTTTTTACAACGGGGGAAGAACCGTCCCCCGTGCTCTCTTTCCTTTTCCCCTTCGAAGCCTTTTGCAGCAGACCCATGAAGTCACCTTTTGCACCTCCTCCTTTGCCAGCCATTTCTGTAAAAAGGAAAGGGTTAAGGAACATGTTTACAATTACGTAGGAAAGGAATACATAAACATGGCTTTAGACTCTACCTAAACTTGGGGTCCTAGAAGACGACGTATCTATCATCGGGTCCTGAGCCTTAGGCTTCGAAATAATTCGAGGTTCTAGAACAGGAATTGGAGAAACAGGCATGTCGGAGGCGGGAGGAATGAGCCTCGCATGCCGCATCTTTTGATCTGTAAGGGGCTCATCAATATTGAGAACACCCCTCCTCTTTATGTGATCGAGCAGTTTCTTGGTCACAGCATTGGGAGACAAGAACCCATCCTTTTCAAAATCTTTACAGAAACCGTTCCACTTTCTTGGGAACTCCCATTTGCCGCTTGGCCTCTGAATGAAAAAGTATCGGGAGTGCCAGCCTTTGTTGGACTTGGGACCTCCCTTTATCACTCTGATTCGGTTGTGAATATAATACCAACCATCACCTTTCGCCACACTCTTTATAAAGCATACTTCAAGGTATAATCTCATGAAATCATCAACAGTCACTGGATACCCTGAGGTCTGCACAAGATAGATCAAGCCAACTAGTTTTCTCCATCCGTTGGGCACAAGTTGACCTGGCGCCATTTTATAGTGGTTGAAAAAGGCAACAGCAAAGGGGTGCATGGGAACCCTATAGCCAGATCTAATCTGACCTTCGTAGACACTCGTTTCCAAGTTTGTACCATAGTTGGCAGGCTCTTGGAGTGCAGGAACCCGAGCAGAAAAGGGAGGAGGCAAAGGATACTCCTTCAAAAGCTCAACTATACTTTCTTTGGTCATCTTGTTCCTCTTCTCATCTGCGGCGAACCAAGTGTCTTCATCAAATCTATCCTCGGCTTCATCTTTGATTTCCCCAAGGGCATCTCTACGGCGAAACGAAGTGGTGGTTTGGGGAGTAGAAGTTCCTACTTGGCTCCTAAAAGTTGAGGTACCTACTTGTGAAGATCTACTCTCAGAATCACTCTCTAAATTGTTCTCTGTGAAACTACCGGAGGGCGACGAAGAACTACTCGATGTGGCTGAAGACATATTCTAAGAGAAGCTACGGTGTGGAGAGCTATGAAAAGGAAATAGATATGTGCCGAACAGGAAGAAAAGAAGAGAAACTTACTTGTTAACAGATGAGCCGAACAGAGTGAGAGTGAGTAGCAGGGGGCAAATGAGGAGAGGAGTCCAAATATATAGAAAAGGGTTGGAATAACCGCCCCTACGAAGGCGGCAACATTCAAGACACGTGTCGTTCGGGATTCCCGGAGCATTAAAATTTGAAATTCAAAAGTTAACCGCCTCAACATTCAAGACGCCTTCATGGTTCCCTGACACGTGGCAAGACAAAAAGCTGATCCATTTCCGACCATGTTGTCCGACCAGAGGTCCCGACCAGGACGCCCGACCAGAGGTCCCGACCGGGTTGTCCGGCCAGAGGTCCCGACCGGGTTTTCCAACCAAAGGTCCCAACCAGGACGTCCGAGCAGAGGTCCTGACCAGGAAGTCCGGCCAGAGGTCCCGACCAGGACGCCCGAGCAGAGGTCCCGACCAGGACGCCCAAGCAGAGGTCCCGACCAGGACGCCCGACTAGGACGCCCGACCAGAGGTCCCGACCAGGAAATCCGGCCAGAGGTCCCGACCAGGAAGTCCGGCCAGAGGTCCCGACCAGGAAATCCGACCAGGAAGTCCGAGCGGAGGTCCCGACCAGGATGTCCGGCCATAGGTCCCGACCAGGAAGTCCTGCCACAGGTCCCCCGACCAGGATGTCCGGCCAGAGTTCCCGACCAGGACGTCTGGCCAGACCTCTCGACCAGGACGTTCGACCAGACCTCCCGACCAGGATGCCCGACCAGACCTCCCGACTAGGACGCCCGACCAGACCTCCCGACCAGGAAGGCCGACCAGACCTCCCGACCAGGATGCCCGACCAGACCTCCCGACCAGGATGTCCGACCAGACCTCCCGACTAGACCTCCCTAGCACATGCTTCTGAGTGCAGAATTCTAAAAAGTTCCGCTGAATGACAAACCTGGATAATTCTTAGCTGAACTGCCTTCGGCCTGTTGTTACACATGTGCCTTTAACCGTTCACTCAAGGGAACCGTCAAAGGCAGGGGGCATTATGATATAGCTAAAATATCCCCCTAACCAACTTATGACACGTGGCATGGATGACTTTGAGCGGAACTGAGGAATCTGTATCGGGACAGAGTCTGAGAGAGGTGATAGAATCCGTTTAGGACTCAACTGCTAAAAGGATAAGTCCTGGTAGGACTCTACTACGTGAGGGATCAGCGAGGAAAGAATCCTAAAGGAGAGAGGAGTCTGGGAAATGGCCTACATAAGGGGAAAATCCTCAGGTACACAGACGGGTTCACACACAAGCACCCAGTGCATTCTTACGCTATTCAGAGCTCTACCCTAGTAGCAACGTTCTGACTTTAGCATCAGAGCCGCCTCCACCGGAACATCCCCGGTGGTCACTCCGTGTTCTATTTTGCAGGTCCAATTCCTAGCCGTGGATCCCGATCAATATTCTAGCAGCAACAATTTGTAAGAGAGATTATTATGTCTAGAAAACATGTGTTAAGCTATTAAAATATACCAGTGATGTAAATAATCACGATTAACTTATGTAGAGTAACCAAAAAAACAAAACAAAAAGACTAGTTTACAGCTGAACTTATGCTTTCGCTCTTAAATGTATTACTCTCATTTCCTGTAAATCCGGGCGCCCTCCTTGGTAACAACTTTCAGGAAAGCCATCAAAGTTCTACTATTTGGCCCTTTGTGATCAACATGTAGCCTTTCAAAACCTAATCTCATGGCTCCTGCACATTAGTTGTAGGATTTTGTTCTTGCCACTAAAATGGTTGCTTTTTTTTATTTATTTAATGCCTGCTTCTAAATGTTAGGTAAGTGTTCCTTTATGTTTGGAACAATAAAATATTAGTCACTTCTTCCCCTTTTAACGAATTACGTTTTCACAAATCACTAACTTATCAGGAAAAATGACAAATGGCTCCTCTCAAGTATTTTGGGTTTGCGGATTGAGCCCCTTGGGTATTAATTTTGACAATTAGTCACCTTTATCTATCAATTTGGTGTAATTGATCAATTGTGGCCAATTAATTGTTGAATTGACATGAAAAAAGACACAATTGCCCTTTCATCCAACAAAATTCCTATCCATTCTCTCTTCCTCAATTTGTCATCTCTCTTCCTCAAGCACCACTACCGTCATGCTCATATTGCCACCACAAACCTCGTTAGTATCACTACCAACCACCACCCCCCGCCACCACAACCAATCACCCATAACCGCACACAACCACCACATCAAATCATCACAAAAATGCATCTCAAACCATAGCCACCAAGCCCAGATTAACAGTGGTTGATGATGATAGCGGCGAGCGAAAGGGAAAGGGCATCAGGGTTGTGGTGTGCGGGGGTGGGGGTGGGGGTAGAGGGTTGGGGCGTTATCTGTTGATTTCAGTATCAGCATGGGAGTAGAGGGTGGAAGGGAGGGAGGGGGCCCTCGGTCTATTGACGGTAGCGCGAGGGTTGGCAGAGAATTGGTGTAATACCCCGGATTTTTGGCTACTTATGTAGGTAATAATTTAAAAATTATACTGATTTGAATTAAGTAATGGACCATAGAGAATTTTCTTGAAGTCCTTTTAGTGATAAAAATTAATATTTAATGGTTTTTGTGACTAATGTGATTAGATTAAGTATTATTAAAAAGAAGAAGTGATTTCGACTTGGATTAGGATTTTAAGTCATATTGTGATTAAATTAGTAATGAAGACTTTAAGATGTGTTATAATTACACTAGCAATAAGGACTTTTAGCTGTGTTATGATTGCACCATCAATTAGGACTTCAAGTCATATTAGAATTAAATTAGCAAACTATATAAGGGAGAAGAAGACATAAGAGTCTTCATATTTTTTTAGAGATAAAGGAGAGGAAAGAGAAAAGAGTGAATTGCATTCTTTTGGGTATTTAAGCAAAAAGGTGGTGATTGATCTAAGATAAAGAATCAATTGCATTCTTTTGGGTATTCAAGCAAAAAGGTGGTGATTGATCTAAGATAAAGAGTCAAGTGCATTATTTGGGGTATTTTCAAGCAAAAAGGTGGTGATTGATCCAAGATAAAGAGGAGATTTTTGACATGATATTGTTACTTTGAAGTAAAGATCCAAGATAAAGAGGAGATTTTTGACATGATATTCGTTACTTTGAGGTAAGGGTTTTTACGCCGTCTTTTCGTTTCATACACGAGAATCTTTACGTCTTCGTTTGATTTCAAAATTGAATTTGCTTCTGAGCCTATTATTGATCATTGCGCTTTTTGTAACGTTATCAATGATCTTGTCTCACTGTCTTATAATTTGCGTTAAAGACAGTTCCCATGTGATTTATAAAAATCTTTGTTCGTTATATCGTAAAAGGTCGTTCGTGATTATTTGTGCTCTCAGCCGTTCTTTGTTCGGGGTCAAAAAAGTTACTTTCAAGGATTTTTAGACCAACGTGTCTCTCTTCTATTGGTCTTGACGTGTGAATTCCGAGTCTCCTTTGCCACGTGTCAACTTTCTGCCGGGTCTTTTTAGTTATTTACAATTTGCTTCTGCTTTCTCGATTTTCGCGCATTTCTTTTCACCCAAAACTTCTTTTGACGATATCTCATTCTCCCGATTTCCGATTGAGCTGATTTTTGTTTCGTTGGATTCGTATTTTTGTTCTCTTCGATTTGAGTCTATAATGACTATTTTGGACTTTGAACGAATATTCGCTATATTTATCAAACTACTTTGTGGGTGATATTTGTGTTTGAAAGTCACTTTTAATTATCATGACTTATTTGTGACACGCCGGCTGCGATATTCGACATGGTATAACCATGATTTGTGATACTTAATAATAAGCAATTTGTGTATGTGACACCCACAAGTTTTGATAAATATATTTTGATATTCGACTTATTGGTTATGTAAACCCTTTTTTGAGTCGATTTGTTATTCGTTTTTGAGTCGATATTCGACTTATTGGTTATGTAACCCTTTTTTTGAGTTGATTTGTTATTCGTTTGTAAATCGATATTCGACTTATTGGTTATTTAACCCATTTTTCGGTCGCTTCTGTTATTCGCTTGTGAAATTCGACTGAGTTATCTGAATTCTTATTTATTGGTTCTATTCGATAACTCATATTTGTTAATCGTTTTTGGTAACCTTCTTTTGGTCACTTTCGTATTCGCTTGTGAAATTTGACTGAGTTATCTAAATTCCTATTTATTGGCTCTATTCGATAACTCTGAATTCGTATTCGTATCCATTTTTGGCCCTCTGTGTGTAAAAACTTTTACTGGGCAATTCGTGCTCACCCCTTTGTTTTTTGTTTCCTTTCCCTTCCAGGCCAAAAGTAGCACGAAGGGCAAGATATTAGTACAGCGGTTGGAATTGCTCTGGTTTTTTTATATTGAAAATAGAGCTTATGATTTCTTTAGACAAAAATTGGTTAGTTGGTTTATTTTCCTTTGGGTTCAGATATTTAGTCTGAGGGATTTGTAATAAAGTTTTGGATTATTTTTGGGAGTTAAGTTTTGAGATACAAATCATTTTGTTTGTGGTATTTTAGATGCTCTGCTCTACTATTAAGGTTGTTATGTTTTGGACAGGATTGGATTATGGTTTAAGGATGTGTTCGGACCTCGGGTTCGGGGCGTTACAATTGGGGTGGGAGGGTTGGTACAGTTTGATATTTATTGGATATTTTCTTTTCATTTAACATATATAATATGGCATTTCAGTGAATGATAGGGGCATTATTGGAGTTTCATGTGAAATTTTAGCCGGGTATAATTATTGATAGATGAAGGGGGTCAATTGTAAAGATTAATACCAGAAATTCTTGCTTGAGTAATTGATTGATTGAAGAAGCAAGGTGAACTCATTTGCCTTGGTTTGTTGAGCTGGTATAACTTCTAGTTTGGTGGTATCGTGGTTGGGACGAAAACTCTTCGTGAGTTCCCTTCTTGTGTTTAACATCTCTTTTAATTACTGATGATTGAGATGAATATCCCGGAACACGAGACATTATATGGAAGGAAGGCCTGTGAAACATGATCACCGACAAAAAGGATGTATGGTGGCGAGTCGAGTCTGTCGTGTTTGGTCGAGTCTAATCAGTCAGGTTTGAGTCTGCATTGCACATGACTTTATCTCGATGTTAACGATTTTAATGGGTTGTATCTCATTGATATTTAAGTTGGCTGTACTGATTTAATGTTCATTTGCATAGTCTTTCAGTCTGTCAGTCGGTTAGTCATGTTCATAAAAATGTGGAGGTAATGTTGTTCTATTGGGCCTTAAAGCCGCACAGTCTCACAAAATTAAATCAATACAATATTACTTGGCCATTAGTTTGATGTTACATTATTTATTGAACTCTTGATTATTGATATCGTTGGGTGTTGATTATTATTTTCCCCCAAGGATGTCGTATCGTCTGTGCATGTTAATCCTCATGTTATCTTTACTGAGCGATTTGCGCTCATTCCTTATCTGTATTATTTCAGGTGGTAAAGTCGAACTGGGTGAGACATCGGGGAAAGAGAAGGAGAAGTTGGCTTGATTTATAAAAGGGACGGTCTCAACTGTATTCTGAGATCTAGATGTTCTATTTTATAACTTTCGCAGTGTTTATGCTGAACATTGTAGTGAAAATTTTTGTAAGGATATACCCTTTTGAATCTTTATGTATATAGTGTTGTGTATCCAGAGTTGCTATGTAATCCAGCATGATTATGTTGCTTTTATAATCGACAATACTGTTCGGGTGACGTCATTTGGGCTGAGGGTGTCGCAAATACTGAAATCACAATTGCCTTATTACATATCAAACCCTTAAAAGCCACAGGACCGGATGGAATTCTTGCCATTATGTACCAATAATGTTAACAGGCAATATGCTCGGGGAAGCTAACAAAACTTTTATTTCCCTGATACTTAAACTCCTGAGCTACCAAAATGATTTTCCACCAAATAGCCTACCTAATACATTCTATTGGATTTTCTCCAAAATACTCAAAATTTGTACCAAAGTTGTCTTTGGGAACCTGATTTTAGAGTCCCAAAATTGATATGTATCTGATAACATCCTAACTGTGCAATAACTAGTGAATAAGAAAGGTAAACATCTTTCTGCAGACTTGGAGAGGAACTTGTTAAGTGCCGCTATCCGTCCAATCAGTATCTGCACTTCTTTCACTCTCTTTGGGGCGATCATGCCTTGTATAGCTTTGATTTTTTCAGGATTGGCCTCTATACCTCTGTACGAGACCATGAAACCTAGGAACTTGCCTGACGAGACCCCGAATGCACATTTAGCTGGATTGAGCCGTATCTTATATTCCCGCAAGAGGTTGAAGCATTCTTCGAGATTGACAATGTGACATGCCGCACGAAGGCTTTTGATGAGCATGTCATCAACATAAACTTCCATAGTTTTCCATAGTAAAGGCTTAAGATCTTATCGACGAGCCGTTGGTAGGTGGCACCTGCGTTCTTTAAGCCGAAAGGCATGACTTTATAGCAAAAGAGGCCTTCGTTGGTGATGAAGGCTGTTTTTTCTACATCGTCATCGTGCATGGGAATCTGATTATAGCCGGATAAGGCATCCATGAAGCTAAGCAACTCATGCCCTGAGGTTGCATCTATCAATGTGTCGATGCGGGGCAGAGGATAGCTATCTTTGGGGCAAGCCTTGTTTAAATCAGTGTAATCAATGCATATTCTCCACTTACTCGTCCCAGCCTTTGGAACCATGACCACATTAGCCACCCACTCTGGATAGTCAATTTCAGCAATGAAGCCTGCTTCTAAGAGCTTGTCAACTTCTTTCTTGATGATCACTTGCCGCTCCGGCGCGAAAGACCGCTTTTTCTGCTTCACCGGTTTACAGCTCGGATCAACTGAAAGGTGATGGGTCATTATGGATGGATCTATTCCCAGCATATCTGCCGCGCTCCATGCAAAGACATCCGCATTAGAGTGAAGGAAGGATACTAGCTGATCGCGAAGAATTGGTTCCAACGTGGAACTTATCCTTAACTGGCAATTTTCGTCTTCTCATAGCGTTATGGAGACAAGTTCTTCTACTGGCTCAGCTCTCCTGAAAGTATGCTCATCTCCCTGGTCTTCAATGGCGAGTGCCTTATCTACTCTACACGAAGCCATGTAACACTTACGTGCTACAGCTTGATCTCCCTTCACTACTCTAATTCTGTTAGGAGTTGGGAATTTCATGCACAGGTAAAACGTCGAGGCCACAACTTATAGTTTATTGAGGCCTGCTCCTCCTAATATTCCATTATAGGCTGATTTGACCTTGACTACTAGGAAGTCGATTGATTGAGTAGCTTGAAGTGGGTACTTCCCAGCAGCTACAGTGAGGGGGATTACTCCCTCAACTGGTGCCGATGCTCCCGTGAAGCCGTACAGTGATGAGGAGACTGACCGTATTTAATCTCTTGATATATGCATTTGAGAGAAAAGCTTCTTCAAAGAGTATATCTGCAGAGCTTCCTGTATCCACCAAGATGCGTTTAATGACGTACGCATCTATTTAGAGGGAGATAACCAGAGTATCATCATGCGGTGTAATGACTTCTTCAAGGTCTGTATCATTGAAGGTTATAGTGGTGGGGGCCTTGGGTGCTTAGCTGGTCCCTGCGTCAAGTTGGCTTGTCGTGTGTAAGCCTTTCGAGCTGATTTTGAGGTTTCCCCAGCACTTAGGCCTCAAGAGATTATGTTTATTACCGGGGGTTCCTTGGGAACCGACTCCTCGTGCCTTCTTTGACCTCCTCCTCCTCGTCGACCTCCATGGCGTTCATTTGCCTTGACAAATTGCTTGAGGTGCCCCTTCGTAATAAGGTTCTCGATCTCATGCTGAAGAACTTTACATTCTTTAGTCGTGTGGCCATGATCTTTATGGAAATGGCAGTAGAGCTGGGCATCCCTTTTATCGGCGGGCATCCTCATCGGCTTAGGCCACTTTAAGATGTTTTGGCTTTTGATCTGGTTGGAAATATGCTCCCGAGATGTGGTAAGAGGGGTGAAGTGTTTAGAAAGGGTTGTCCGTGAGCGTTTAGGATCTTCGAGTATCCTCCCATCTGGACGATCACGCATGTTCTGCCCAAAAGTCCCTTCATCCTGGGTGGTCGTCGAATCCTCTTCAGCTCGAAGATACTTTTCTACTCGGTCAAGTAGGTCGGCATATTCTCTAGGGGTCTTTTATTCAGCAAGAACTGCAATAGCGTCCCTAGTTTCACACCTCTTGCCATCGCCACAAAAGTCACCCCTAGATCTAGGTTGTCAATGAGGAGTTTCTCGGTATTGAAACGGGCGTAGTAGGATTTCAGAGACTCCTTGGGACCTTGCACGATACGAAAAAGGGCAGAGGAGTTCTTCATCTGTATTCGACTTGTTAAGAAATTACTGCGGAAGGATTCCGCTAGCTGAGCCCAATAGGATATAGAGCGGGGCGCGAGGTGTTGGAACCACACATGTGCGGCTCCCTTCAGTGTTACTGGGAATGCTCAACACATGATCTGATCAGGGACCAGATGCAGGTTCATTCCTGAGGTAAAGCGAGCCAAATGTTCCATCGGGTCTCCCATGCCGTTATATGATTCTCATGGAGGCATCTTGAAGTTCGGGGGAGTTGGGAAGAGATCGATTTCCTCCATGAATGGTCATCAAACTATGATTGGAACATTGGAATAGCACTCCGCTTGATTACCACCGATAATGGCGTAAGTGTTTCTGGTATAGTGAGCCTCATAATAATTTTCTTCATGCCTCTTAGACCTCGAATTTTGCCTTTCGTCATCAGATTCCTCATCCGCCGTTTGTGTCACGTGCCGGTTGTGGCTTGTTCACTCTGGCATCTTAGAAATGCCTGGAGGCCTGTATGGTTCTGACTGCGGAGGCGGATTCTCTATAGCAGCTTGCAACTTTTCAATGGATTGTTGCATTGCGCGAATAATGGCCATCAGGTCAGTTTGGTTATTCATGGATGGAGTAGTGTTGATCACGCCCGTCATGGTGACACTTGTAGTAGGAGGCACAGATACGTCAATATTTTGAAGTGGACGTAAGATTGTGTTTGTGGAGGGAGGAGTAAACGTCACTATTGGAGGCACCACTGCTACAGATGCCAGTGAAATTGCTACAGTCGTCGGTATACTGCAGGGATCATAGGTGTTGTAACTGTGGTGATTTGCACCATAGTAGTGGTTATTGGCGCACTCATGACTTTTTTACCGCAGTTGGGCGGTAGAGATGTGGATACCCCCGAGCTGAGTCACGTATCAATACTGAAGATGACCCCAGTGGAGGAGCTCCACCTTGCTGAACCTGTGAATGAGGATTTTGAGACATGGCCTATTCACGAATCTCGGGTCCCATGGATGGCACCAAAATATTGTGGATAAAATCCAGATCTTTATTCGTGGATAGACTTACACAAACAAAGAGACAACACCGTGACTCGCCGGAAGGATTTCCGGCGGGAAATCTCCGATGCTTAATTTAGAGTAAACTCAAGATAGATTTAGTGTAAACTCTAAATAGAAGTTACTTACCCCCATCACCTTTCTTCCCTCCTTTTTATATGTCTCTCTACCTCGTGGGTAGTTATTTCCCATTAATTTGGGAGTTACCAGGTTCATGGGAGTTTATTTCCACTAATGGACAGTTAATATTACTAAGTGGAGAGTTATTACCATAATGGTGGGCGGTTAAGGCTTTCCACTTCCCCATTACTGCTTCTGACAGTTTTGGTGTCACAAGCTGGTGATACGTGGCACCATCTCGTGGGTAGCATTTTTCTTCTACATCAGGTATGTTTATCGGAAAATATTTTACATACATGTAAAAACTAGACAAATTTTTAGGAAAACGTTTTACCAAAATGAAAAGGGGAAGTCGTTTTCCCCATCACTTCTCCTTTCCCACATTTCATGTCTGCCAAATACGAGATCTTATGCTTGACGCAGACTCCGGCCGGGGATAGGACAATCATGGAGTCAATGGAGAAGCGGCCGAGGGGGCCACAGATGTCGGCGCGAGGTTGCCGAAGGAGGATAGTTTAGGTGGAAAGGGTGGAGGCGGCGGCGCATATAAATTGGAGCATCATACAGTGATAGGTGAGGGTGGCGACAGAGAAGAGGGTGAGGAGGCTAGCTAGCCGATTGGTGCGGCGGAAGGCATAGGGAAGGCTGAGCACGCCTATGCCGATGACGGTGATGAAGAAGTTGGCGAAGGTCTTGAGCTGGGTGGTGGTTGGTTACAGAAGGGTGGTTTCCGTGGGGGAAGGATTTGGGAGGAGGAGGTTGCTTGGTCTTTCGAGCTGGGTGGTGGTTGATTTGGGATTTTGGTTTGAATTTGTGGTGGAAGTGGAAGAACTGAGAGATTTTTTTATTTGGCCAAACAATTGAGGGATTGATCAACTGTGTCGAAGAGAAGAGAGAGAGAGAGAGATCAACGGTATTGCTCTAACCTTGATGACACAAATTATATTGTTGCAGTTTTTTATTGCTTGCTATATTACAGAGGATACTCATCTATAACAATAATTTAATGTATTTATGAACACGTATTTGACTTGGACAAGGTTGTCCTATTGTTTAGTGATGTTTTTATGATTTTATATTGGTTTCAATCTACATTTAATTTTTTGTATACGATCGTAGGTAGTTTTATCATTTTTCTTTGCATCACCCAAACAACGGAAAATGAAATTCATGAAAATATTTTCTGAAGCTTGCTATTTTTCGGAAAATAATTTTCAGCAAGCATTTTTCGTAAAACAAATAAGGCCTCAATTCTTATAATCAGTCTGAGGCTTACAAATTGGTATCGTTAGCCATGTAAATATCTTTAGTTACGAAAATACAGGCCATTACAAGAGGTCAACTCATAGAAATATTATTGCTCTATATTTATTTACCACAAGTATCGAACTAGATAATATCGAAGACCTTTAGCGACACTTTTAAGTTTAGTATATGATTTTTATGATATATGTCTATCGTCATAAACATAATTTGATGATATGCCTCGTAAAAGGCTATCTTTGAGTTTCTTTTATTCTCGCTTTTCTTATTATTTACTATGTCGATGTAAACGAACTTACTTATTGGTTGTTTATATTGCTGTTCCCAACCTATTCTGGTCGCACTCAAAGGTCCACTTGGAGTCCCATTGTGCATGACACGCCCGCACAAGCACAGTATTCAACGCTTTGAACCAGACAAAGTGCGCGCGCCCAAGTCACTTGCATTCTTTGCTTCACACGCCTCACGCATGACTTAGTCACCAATTATTTCACGCTACCGTGACTCACAGTACCACGTTCGTCGCGCCGCGACCACCTGAGCACTTTTTCACCAAAACATCGACCGTTGGCATAACTAGAGCGACGGGGTCAAGGGCATAGGCCTTGGCCAACCCCATGGGGTCGGCCTCAGCCTCGCCCAAGGCCATGGGGTCGGCCTCGGCCTCAATGGGGGGTCGGCCTTGGCCTCCATAGGGTGTTGGCCTTGGCCTTTCCCCCCGGTTGTTCACTCTTCGCGCAAAGTCCCTTTCGCATTTTGATCGCTTCATACACTTTGTACGTGTCTTTGGCACCTTGTTCGTCATGTGGGTACGTTTCACGTCGACATGCTCGTAGCAACGCAACTTCCGAGTTCGTCATCACTCATAAAAATACCTACCGTCGGCGCTCCCGAAGTTCACCGAAAGGGGGAGTGGCCTTGGCCTCCCTTCATAGGAGTTGGCCATTGGCCTTGGCCACCCCTTAGGGTCGGCCTCGGCCTCCGCAGGGATGGTGGCCTTGGCCTTCCCCCAATCTTTGGCCTATGGCCTCCCCTCCCGCACGCACTTATTTTCTCAAGTCTTTGCACCTCTGCGATGTTTACGGACGTTCGTACATCTACCTCGCGACGTCCATCGTGCATCAACCTCGGGACGTCCGTCATCCGTGAACCTCGTGAAGTCCATCGTGCATCAACCTCGGGATGTCCGTCATCCGTGAACCTCGCGACGTCCGTCGTGCACCAACCTCGCGACGTCCGTCGTGCATCAACCTCACAGCGTCCGTCGTACATCAACCTGACGACGTTCGCCATCCGCGACAGCGCACCGCTCTAGTGATGTCTGTTGCCCAAAGTCGCGTACTACCACCGAATGACCCGTCACTAACGACCGCGTATTGTCACTTCCAACTTTGTCATTACTACATGTTGCATTCATCATCTTGTTATAAGAGGTACACTCAGCTCAAATACCATTTTCGGGACACCCGAAGCGTGCCCGTGCGCCGTCTCCACAACGTTCGTCACCGCGCCCGTGCTCCATCTTCATGATACGTGCCCCCAGCACCAACTATAACTCCGCAATGTTCGTTGTAACGCCCGTGCGCCATTCTCATCATACGTGCCCCCGGCACCAAGTATAGCTCCGCGACGTTCGTCGCCGCGCCTGTGCGCCATCTTCATGATACGTGCCCCCGACACCAAGTATAGCTCCGCGATGTTCATCGCCACGCGCCGTGCGCCATCTTCATGATACGTGCCCCCGGCACCAAGTATAGCTCCGCGACGTTCATCACCGCGCCCGTGTGCCATCTTCATGATACGTGCCCCAGGCACCAAGTATAGTTTCGCGACGTTCGTCGCAACACCCGCGCTCCATCTTCATGATACGTGCCTCGGCACCAAGTATAGCTCCGCGACGTTTGTCGCCGTGCTCGTGCTCCATCTTCATGATACGTGCCCCCAGCACCAACTATAGCTCCGCAATGTTCGTTGCAGCGCCCGTGCGCCATTCTCATCATGCGTGCCCCCGGCACCAACTATAGCTCCACGACGTTCGTCGTTGCGCCCGTGTGCCATCTTTATGATATGTGCCCCCGGCACCAAGTATAGCTCCGCGACGTTCGTCACCTCGCCCGTGCGCCATCTTCATGATAAGTGCCCCCGACACCAAGTATAGCTCCGCGACGTTCGTTGCCACGCCCGTGCGCCATCTTCATGATACGTGCCCCGGACACCAAGTATAGCTCTGCGACGTTCTTCACCTCGCCCGTGCGCCATCTTCATGATAGGTGCCCCCGGCACCAAGTATAGCTCCGCGACGTTCGTCGCCACACCCGTGCGCCATCTTCATGATACGTGCCCCCGGCACCAAGTGTTGCTTCGCGACGTTCGTCGCCGCGCCCATGCGCCATTCTCATCATGCGTGCCCCGGCACCAACTATAGTTTCGCAACCTTCGTCGCCGCGTCCATGCGCCATTCTCATCATGCGTGCCCCCGGCACCAAGTATTGCTCCGCGACGTTCGTCGCAGCGCCCGTGCGCCATTCTCATCATGCGTGCCCCCGGCACCAACTATAGCTCCACGACGTTCGTCGTTGCGCCCGTGCGCCATCTTTATGATATGTGCCCCCGGCACCAAGTATTGCTTCGCGACGTTCGTTGCTGCACCACTCTCATGACATGTGCTTCGACACCAAGTATTGTCTCCGCGACGTTTGTCGCAGCACCCATGCGCCACAATCATGATACAGGCCTTCGGTCTTCACACTTATTCACCACACCATGCGTCCCCCCGCCATGGACGTGGAACATGCTTCAACCCACTCTCTAGAGTGTGCAGCATTCAGGCAGGCTCCGTTCGTAGTGCTCCGGCATGAGGACCCTTCGCAGCGGGATATGTGACTCCTCCGGGACACTGTCTCCGCCCGGGTGCTTGCGTGACTAGCCTACGTGCTACGACACTGCGGGCTTGTGTCGGCACGCCTATGGACTATGACCCCCGGGTCACTCCGAGATGGGAGCAGGTCTTCGGAGGGCATTACGCCTAGTCTGCCTGGCAGTTGGGCGTCGGGTCTTCCCCACCGCTGCCAGGCCTGTGGGACTCTGCAAGGGCTTGGATTGGAGGCTAGATCAAAGGGGTTCTCTAGCCACACCGACGCTGTGCGAGCCAGTCTTTCCAGATAGACAGAGCGACGCTGTGAGTGGTAGGCCGGGTGAACATGCGATTCGACAGTCCGCGAAGCACCGACAGCTGTGGAGCACCACGTGTCACTCTCGGGGAGCACCACGTGTCGCGTGATGACATCATCATCTCAACCTCTATAAATAGAGGTCTTGAGAATTCATTTGGAGGGGGGACATTTTCAGAACACTTTCACTTTCTCACTCTAGAATTCTAGAGAGAAACACACAGGACCCTGACTCTGGACCTAAGCATCGGACTGTGACTGTCGTCGTATATTCATCCTGCACCATCGCCCTCGCAGCACTGCCACCCTCAGGCTCTGTCTGGGAAGCCCTTGGTCTCTGCCCCTGCTCCGCCCTTGCTCCGCCCTTGCTGTGTCTCACATCAACATACTTGGTAGCTGACGCAAACTGCAGCCTTTGTGCACCTCCACGTAGGTACGAACCCAATTTCTCTGGCATCAATTGCTAGAGGCAAATTTTGTTTCTTTACTAATTGATCTACTTGTACACCATAGGGAAAAGCAAAATCTATTTTTCCTTTCTATTTTGGCAAAAAAAACAATATTGCTATTAAAGTACTTTTCAAGAGATAAGGTACAAAAAGTTAGGAATTAGTCAAAACAAAAAATAAAATAATTAAATCTGTAAGGTTTACAAGATAACACCTATAAAACAAAAGAATCATATGCCAATGTGAGAGTTATTATGTAATATTAACATATTAGTCTTTCCATTTTTTTGTTTTTTTGGAAATGGCATGCTCTCATCAGCCTCCAATTTTCCTTTGCTATGTCTTTTCTACAACAATGAAGTTATCAATGTTACATTGGCCTTGGCCTCCCCCTTGGGGTCGGCCTCGGCCTCAGCCTTCCCCTTGGGGTCGGCCTCGGCCTCCCCCTGAGGTTGGCCTTGGACTTCTTTTAAGGGTTTGCCTTTGGCCATACATCCTTAGCATTTTCACTACTCCTTAAGGGACCATACATCATTCCGCGACCACGTCGCCTGTACGTCACTCTGCGACCCCCGTCGCCGGATGTCACCTCCGCGACTCCTGTCTCCCGGAGGTCACTCCACGACCCTCGTCGACTGGACGTCACTCCCCGACCCCCGTCGCCCGGACGCCACTCCGCGACCCTCGTCACCCATACGCGCTCCATCGCGCCCATGCGCTAAGCCATCTCCATGACATGTGCCCCAGGAACCATACATACTCTGCCGCGCCCCGTGTGCCGCACTGCTGATACAGCCCTGCTCTGAGGCTCTCTGTCACAATGTCGTGCCCTCGGGCACCATACACACTTCACCGCACCTATGCGCCATCTCCATGACACGTGCCCCCGGTACCTCACTCATGCTGCCGCTCCCATGCACCGCGCCACTAACACAGACATACCCCCGACACCTTATTCACTCCACCACGCCCATGCGCCGCGCCACTGACACAGTCGTGCTTATTGGCTCTCGGTCACACTACCATGCTCCTTGCATCGGTCCATCCTTTCACCACACCATTCGCACCTTGCCTTGGTCATGGAACATGCTTCGACCCACTCTCCAGAGTGTGCAACATCCTGCGAGGATAGGCGACTCCTCCGGGACACTATCTTCGCCAGGGAGCTCTTCAACTCCCCTTTTGCCAGGTAGACAGCTCCTTTAGGATGCTACATTGGCCAGTCGGGTAGACGGCTCCTCCGGGATGCTACCTTGACGCGCTCTGAGTGCTCCAGCACAAGGACTCACCGAGGGGATAGGTGACTCCTCCGAACACTATCTCCGCCAGGGAGCTCTTCAACTCCCCTTCTGCCAGGTAAACCACTCCTCCGGGATGTTACCTCGGCCAGTCGGGTAGATGGCTCCTCCGGGATGCTACCTTGACGCACTCCGAGTGCTCTTGCATAAGGACTCACCGCGGGGATACGCGACTCCTCTGGAACACTATCTTCGCAGGGAGCTCTTTAACTCCCCTTCCGCCAGGTAGACGATTCCTCTGGGATGCTACCTCGGGCAGTCAGGTAGATGGCTCCTCGAGGATGCTACCTTGACGCACTCTGAGTGCTCCGGCACAAGGACTCACATGCGAGGATAGGCGACTCCTTCAAGACACTATATCCGCCAGGGAGCTTTTCAACTCCCCTTCTGCCAGGTAGATGGCTCCTCCGAGATGCTACCTCGGCCGGCCAGGTAGATGGCTCCTCTGGGATGCTACCTCGGCCTGCGGAATAGGCGACTCCTCCGGGACACTATCTCCATCAGAGAGCTCTTCAACTCCCCTTCCACCAGGTAGACGACTCCTCCGGGATGCTACCTCAGCCTACAGATTAGTCGACTCTTCCAGGACACTATCCTTCCGCCAGGTAGACAGCTCCTCCGAGATGCTACCTAGCCCATCGGGTAGATTGCTCCTCGGGGATGCTACCTTGACGCACTTCGAGTGCTCCGGCACAAGGACTCACCCGCGGGATAGGCGATTCCTCCGGGACACTGTCTCCGCCAGGGTGTCTTCGTGACTGACCTACGTGCTTCAATACTGGGGACTCGCATTGGCACCCCTAGGGACTATGACCCTCGGGTCACTCCAAGACAGGAGTAGGTCTTCGGAGGGCATCGCGCCTAGTCCACCTGGCAGCTGGGCGTTGGGTCTTCCCTACCGCTGCCAGGCCTATGGGACTCTACAAGGGCTTGGATTGGTGGCTAGATCAAGGGGGTTCTCTGGCCACACCAACGTTGTGGGAACCAGTCTTTCCAGATAGACAGAGCGACGTTGTGCATGGCAGGCGGGGTGAATATGCAATTCGACAGTCCATGGAGCACAGGCACCTGTGGACCCCTCGGTGACGTGTCACTCCCGGGGAGTACCACGTGTCTCGTGATGACATCATCATCTCAACCTCTATAAATAGAGGTCATGAGAATTCATTTTGACGGTGGTTGGACATTTTCAGAACACCCTCACTCTAGAATCCTGAGAGAGAAACATATAGGACCCTGACTCTAGACCTAAGCATCAGACTGTGATTGTCGTCGTGTATTCACCATGCGCCATCGCCCTCGCAACACTGCCACCCTCAGGCTCTATCTAGGAAGCCCTTGGTCTTTGCCCTTGCTCCACCCTTGCTGTGTCTCACATCATCACACTTGCATCTGACTCAGACTGTATTTCTTGTGGCACCTCCACGTCGGCTGCGAACCCACATTCCTTGGCATCACTCTGCTCTCTCCTCCAGATTTCCATGAACAACCCCTCTTCCGTTCATTCTCAAGAAGCCAATCCCATATCTGAAGGCGTCGAAGGAGAACCTGCACTGGAAAAAAAACCCACCGATGGCTGCCAAAGATCCATTCTAAACACGACAAAGCACCGTCTGTGCCGACTGGAAAAAATGGAAGAGGAAAACGAATTCATCACCAACTCGAGAGAATGAACGGACTGGATCTGGATGAACCATCCACCTTCCTTATGCGCTTCAGATCCGTCTCTAACCCGTGGCTTTCGCTCATCAGAAGCCCCAAATTCATCACCACCAACCTCCAGACCACGGCCCAAAACCCTAGCGCCGTCGCAAACTCCCTCATCCTCCATGGCGTCCACCACAAATCCGAGGACCACCTTCTCTCCCTCATATCTACCATTCCGTTTCAACAAACTAGACCACCCATGTCCTTGGGTCTTCCTAGAAATGGAAGTAGTGGGCTCCATTAACGGATTGGTTCAAAAAAAAGTTGGTGAAAATGAAAATAAAAATGATAAACGTACAAAAAAACTGAAAAAGTAGATACGGAAAAAAAGTGAAAGTACACAATACAATTTTAGAACTAAATACTAAATTTTGGAAACCAAATACAGAATACAGAAAAAAATCTCGTAAACGTACAGCCCTTAAGGCGTTGTAGCCCAAAATGACAAAAAAGGTAATCACTTTCATTTTTACGAAAGAGGTAATCACTTCAAGATTCTCATCATAGGGTTTTTTTTCCTCATTATTTTCATCTCCGCAAAAGTTTTTCTTAGTTTTAATGGATCTTGGTTAGTCGGCGTTGGCGATAATATGAAGGATAAGTTGGAAGAATGCAAAGATGAAGGCAAAGGACTATGATTACCATAGAGAGGAATTGATGATTATGATCGAGAAGGCAAAATAGAAGATTATAATGATTTTTCTTCCATAGGACAAAATTGAAAACAAAATTGAGGACAATAATAGGAATGTGGATCGCGAAGAGGAAAAGGAGTAAAAGATGAGCATGATGATGAAAGGTAGTTATAAGTATAGCTAAAGACGAGCTGCTAAAGGTTACATTTACCTCACTAGAACAAGCATATAAGTTCTACAATATGTATGCTGATATTTCTAAAAATGCGCCTGCAATCAGTGGATGACACGTGGCAATTATGACACATAGTCATCCACTGGGTCATTACTAATTTGGCACTTGCTATATTGACCTCCGGATAGAATTCTAAAATAATTCTAACGCAATCATCAGAGATGGACACATGATCCTCAAGGATCCGATCCTGGTTGGATTGGTCCACAGCCCAGTCCTACAAGGGCTTTTTTTACCTCCGGCTATATAAAGGGGCTTACCCCCAGGTATGAGGACAATGACACATACAAAAACACAGTCCTTAATGCGTTTTCAGAGTTATTCTTCTGTAGCTGCGTTCTGACTTAAGCATCAGAGAGTTGCAGGTTGTAACACCCCAGAATTTTCGGAGCATTAGCCGATCAATCGATCGATTCTCAATCATCAATCATTCATACAACTAAGGATAACCCAATAATATCCATATCAGAGCTCTACAATAACCCAAATATCTTGGCGAATCGTTTTCAACACAAGACAAATTCAAAGTACTTAATTTATTAAGTTAAACTAATTCCCTCAAAGGGGTTTTAAGTGAACAAAATAACAAAATAAATCTAAACCAACTCCATCATCCGGCTCTAACAAATCCAATAATCTACTGAGGGTTAATACCTGCAAAAAGGAACAACAAAGGGGTGAGCTTTTGGGAGCTCAATAAGGTCGCTCCAAATTCAGCAGAGGAATACAAATGATTCAAAGAATTCATTTCAATGTCAATATGGGAAGAGATTCAACTCAATCCCTCAAATCAGAAATCAATAGAAACAATTTCGATTACACTGTAAACGATGTAGATGATATGTTGAACATGAGTAAAGTTACAAAGCCACACCGGCAGTGCAGGGAAACATTGAACAAAGCCATTCAGGCAGTGCTGGGTAATCACTTAGCAAAGCCACAAAGGCGATGCTCACTAACATTGTGGTTACATATGCATATGAACACTAACTAGACCATTAGGGTACTAACATCTCCCGACAATAACAGACCATCCTTATATTACCCCCGATACGGACCATCCTTATAACTCCTTAATACACTAACTCATGTCAATATGCAGAATGAAATAAGCGATAATACAATGAATAAATCGACACTCAACGAGTAATAAACATCGAGCATCGATAAGGATTTTCAATAAATATGTAAGACTTAAAACAAGGTATTAAATAATTATAACTCATCAATACACTAACTCATGTCAATATGTAGAAGGCAAACGATTCATTTTCATAATAATTATAACTGCGTTCAAAGAAAATTTGATAATGATTCAGAAAAATATATATGAGGACAATTAGATGAAATTGGACTTCGGAAAGAAATCCCTTACCTCGATTCGAAACTAAGTTATGCGCTCGCTGCTATTCAACACATTCAAAAATCCTGAATTAACCTAAATTGGTAAATTAATTATTAGAATTGAACCTAGCCTCAGAAAATATTAATATAATGCTAAATCTTAATCGTTGCTCACTCCAACACTCTTAACGAAAACGAAAATGAATAGGATTCCTCGAACGGCTAAACCTAAACGATAACCCTGTACACTCTCTAATGCATTAAGAGACTCCAAAATGATAATAAATTCTTATAAAATACTTTTATACTTTAAAACAACATAACAAGTTACAATATAAATTTTCTGAATTTTTGAATATTTTTTAATTAAAAAATTGAAACAATTTTCTTAAATACCAAAAAAAGCCTAAAAATAACAATCTTCTATCTCAATTCAAAGTCCCATAATTTTCATGATAGCTTCAAAATATATAAGAAAATTTCTGAAATAGAAATTAGGATTTAAAAAGCGCTGAAACCATTTTAAAATTATTCATTTTGTTAAATCAAATGTGATATATGTTAAGGTACTAAATCAGTTCAAAAAATTTATGAAACTTAAAATAAGTTTTTTTATACTATAAATACATTTATATAATTTTTTTCCAAAATTTAATATTAATTTTAAATGCTCAAAACAAATTTTAGAGTAATGGTACTTGCAAATATATTAAAAAAAATCAAACGATATCAGAAAAATATGAATATTTTACAGTAATTCTAATATTTCCCTAAGAACCTTTCCGTAAAGTTTCAAAAATTTTTGACAATGGCACATTGCCCCCAACAGCCACGTGGTACAACTGTGTAAGCACAATGTACCACCTTAATGCACAGACCCACTACTATGTACCCACTTTCTTCCTTTCTCTCAGCCACTGTCCAGAAACTCAAACTCATACACATGACTGCCTTTCTTCTCCTTACCCACACAAACACATATGTATATAAACCCACACCTAACACACTTTTCCATGTCCCCTCCCCCTTTTAAGACCCATCTCACATACATACATATATACACCATAGCCATGGACACACTCCTTAAACACAGACAACCCCTTCTTCTTCTTCTTTTACCCAACATTCACACAACACATTACCTACACAGCTACTGCCTCACGACAGTAACTTCCCTCTTGCTCAACATACACGAATAAGCACACAACAACACACTGTAATCACAGCTTTTCACATACACATACTACATATGCACAGCCACCATTTCACACATACACACTATATACACGTACACTCTTTCACGCACAACACACATTCAACTACATGAAAAACACACACAAACACAGGCACTGCCTCTTTTCTTTTCCTGCTCCTTTCACACACTCACATGCACATAATGCACACACAATACACTATCTCATGCACAATTTACACTCACACACCTCACCTACAGATTACTCACCCACTCTCACAGTGCACGTGTCCAAATCATGCAAATTTTAGCCCCACATAGATGCAAAATACTAAATTCTCTGAATTAAATCGAGAGGAAAGGTTGACGGCTTACCGAAAAATTGAACCACCTCACCGGAGATTCCAATCTGCTGTCCTCTTCTCTCTTCCTCTTTCTGTGTACAATATCTTCCTTCGTGTGACTCTATCCTCTCTTACGAACCCATCTGTATAGTTTCTCTCTCTCTGGCTTGTAACTGTAAATGGGTTATTGCACCCATTTCTCCCTGATTTCATTTTCTTTCTTTCTTTTTAAACCAAATCAATTTTCCCCATTTCACTCCTTCTCTTCCTCTAATTTCTCTGTTTAACTCCTTATAACTGAAATTTCATATAACACATGTCTATTTTCCTTCTTTTCCCCATCCCTCTTCCCTCACTAAAATGACTTTCTAAATTTAAAGAGTTGACAAAAGAGATCAAATATGAAAATTTTCACTTATTCAATATCCTAATTAAATTAATTTTTTTAAGTAACACTAATCGTCGCTAAAGATTTCAAAATATATTGTTTACGCTAATCGTCACTAAAAGCCTCAATCAGTATCACATATAATTGTTATTATTAAGTTATAAATTATGGTTCCTAAAACTATCGCTAAAGACTGTCGATAAATATATCGTTTATGTAAATCGACGTTACAAATTGTATATACAAATTGTCGCTAATGGTTGCCCATTATTTCGCTCATGTAATCATTGTCAAATGTTATTTATAAAAACCGTCGTTAAAGAAATAAAATGACATGCTATAAAAATTTTCAAGGTTCGGGGTATTACACAGGTCATCGGTCTAAGCTCGAGTTTAGGAACAATCGCGGAGCATATTTTTAGCAGCATCAAATTGGCGCCATCCTTCCCAACTTCGGAAAAATCTAAAATTTTTCCACAACACAGGTCTCCTAAAAATAACTAGGGTCTCTTTTTTGTACTTTAGCTAAATTTGGCCCTAACTATTTTTAAAAAATCAGATAAGAAACTACTTCATTATTTTTTATCTTTAGCGAGAATTACATGTTACTATTCAGATCAGCACACACACTAGTTCACCTTCACACACACACACACACACTTATCTTCTTTTTCCTTCCATAGTTACACACCTGGGCACATTTCTCTTTAAATCACCCACAAATTTCTCACTTCTTCTCACTTTTAATCACTCAATCGCATTGCAAATTTACATTTTAATGCCCTAAATTCATTCAATTTACATAAACACACCACATGAATCCATACCCATTTGCAATATCAAAGAACACACCCTCAACCACACCCGAAAACACACCTCCCATGAAACCTTAATTATCTTCTCTTCATTCTCCATTTTAAGCTTTCATCTACATTAATCATAACAAAATTCATCACAATTCTTCCCCATCCCCAATTGCAAATGTATATCCGAAACCCATATGTGTATATATATATATATATATATATATATATATATATATATAGATACATACGATATTCATTCAACTAATATTTCAATTCAATTCTCACAATATTTTCGCAATTTAGGATTCACAATCATACCCAAATGGATTTGAGGTTCTTTCTTTCTCTCTTTCCTCTCTTCTTTCTTCCTTTCTTCTCTTTTTCCTCCCTTTTTCTTCCTCTTTCAGCCGTGTTCACTGTGCGTGTTCTTGTTCTACAAGTGGTGTTCTTCAGTTTCTCAAAATTGCATTTTCACCCCAACATTTTTCTTTTATATTTACTCCATTAAATCTTATCCCCAAATAAATTATAATTCCCAATCTTTGAGTCAGCTTCATGCAACCAGGAGGTGGCCATCGTGCATGGCCTATTTTCCCCAGGTTGTGCCAAATTTTGCAAAGTTTCAAATTTTGCACTTTGGCCCCTCAAGTTTCTAAAATTGCATTTTGACCCCTCGACTTTGAAAAATTATAATTTGACCCCAAATCACCCTAACACCTCATTATCATCAAAATGATGCTACTTAATAAAAATATGCATCTCGTTCATCATCTTTCCAAAATTACATTTTTGCCCCTTAACTTTCCAAAATTATGTTTTTAACCCCCAAGGCCACAATAACCCCTTATTTAGCTCCCAAATACTTAATCATCATCAACATATTACTATTTAATAAAAATAACACCTCTTAATTAATCAAACTCACGGTTAGGTTAATTTTTAATATTTTTGGGGCATCACAATACTGCTAATTTCGAGGACTCCGACCCACCTCTAAATCTGCATTCTCCGTCAATAAGAGCCCTCCGGGGAACATGATAGTTCTTCTCAAGAAGGCAAACGAGTACATTCATGATGAAGAATACCTGGAGACCCATAGAGGACGACGGGGAGAAGGCAAGGAAAAACTAGGAAAGCGGTATGAGAACTGAGTCCCCAAGAAAGAAAGAGGGTGAAACATTCCAAGCATGATGAACATCGTCCCAAAGACCCGTCTGCCTTGGAGAACCTAAAGCCCCTCAACACCAGACCATCACAAATGTTACATGAGATCAAAGACAATGAGCCTCTGAAATGGCTAGAGAAGATAAGATCTTGAGCAAGTAAAAGACATAAGGACTTATGGTGCCACTTTCACAACGTTCACGGTTATACGACTGATGACTGTGGATCACTCAAGCGTGCAATCGAAGCCTTTGTCAAGCATGACCAGTTGAGGAAATTTATGGCTCGTAAGGTCAAAAAGATATGACCGCGGCCATTGAGGAAAGAGAAGAACAGGAAGAGAATGTAGGAAATTTGCATAATGAGCCAGCCCCAGAGTAAGAGGCAAAAGACAGTGCCCTTGCCTGCTATCTCTTTCTCGGACGATGATATAGGAGATGCGAAGACTCCTCATGATGACCCATTAGTCATCACCATCAAGGCTAGAAATTTTGATGTGAAGCGTATCCTAGTTGATAATAGGAGTTCAGCTAAAGTCTTGTTTTATGATGCGTCTACGAAGATGAAAATCCCGACAGATCGCCTCGAAAGATGGATACGCTACCGTACAGATTCTCTAATCATCTGGTCACAGTTGAAGGTGTTATCGCACTCCCAATCACAGTAGGCATACCCCTGACGCAAGCAAACTTGATGCTTGATTTTGTGGTGGTAAGGGTCCCCTCTACGTACAATGCCGTACTCAGACGACCCATGCTGAATCACTTCCAAGCCACAGTATCAACTTATCACCTTAAGATGAAGTTCCCAATGGAACAGGGGATCGAAGAGGTCAAAGGAGACGAGACCGTGGCTCGACAGTGCTATGTAACTTCATGCCAATCAAAGAGTAAAGAAGCACTCATTATTGAAGATCTCTGGGAGGACACTAAGATACAAAGGGGTGAACCAGTCGAGGATCTCATAAGCATTAAAGTGTATCCTGGAGAAAAGGAAGAGATGGTCCGGATAGGTTTGACCCTAAAGGAAGGCACTAAGCTCAAACTTGTTAACCTATTGCGAACCTATGCAGACATCTTCACATGAATCACTGTACACATGCCTAGGATCGATCCTGAAGTATCATACACCAGCTCAATATCAATCCTTCTAAGAAACCTGTCAAGTAGAAGAAAAGAACTTTTGCTATTGAGAGGCAGGAAAATATTGAAGAAGAGGTGGACAAACTCTTAGCCGCGGGCTTCATTGAAGAGATTTACTATCTTGATTGGATCGCCAATGTCCCTATGGTTTCGAAACCAGGAGGCAGATGGCGAATATGTATTGACTTTATGGATCTCAATAAAGCCTGCCCAAAGGATAGCTATTGTAATATTCCGAACTTCGAGAGTCGTTTAAAATATCCATCCATGACCCGAAAAATAAATGGACGACAATTTTGAGCAATCTCACTACAAGAAAATCCACTTTTAGCGACGGACAATTTCGTCGCTAAAAGTGAGTGATCCGTTGATAAAGACTTTTAGCGACGAACTGTCCGTCGCTAAAAGTCCGTTGTTAAAAACCCCGTTACTAAAAGATTAGCGACAGATTTTGGTGATCCGTCGGCAAAATTTATACTTCTAGTGACGAATATAGTTACTTTTAGCGACGAAAAATTCCGTCGCCTTTGTATTTTATATATTTTTCTATTTTTTTAATTTCTGAATAAAAATATTTTAGCGATAGAATTTTCGTAGCTAAAAGTCCGTCGCAAAAGTATTTAGCGACATTAATTCCGTCGCTAAAAGTCTCTCTAAATCATTGACCAACAGATTTTTAACAACACAATTTTGTTGCTAAAAGCCTGTCTATAAAAATATTTACCATTTTGTAGAAGAACTTTTAGTGACGGAATTCCGTCGCTAAAAGCCAAAAAGCTGTTTTTTTAATTTTTATTAATTTTTAAAATGCCAAATCCGTTTTAGACAATTACTTCTTATCAACTAATCCAACAATAATTTAATTATTTAAACTAGGATTCATCTTTACCAAATTCCAAGTAAAACAAATAAGATTTAAGTTAGATGTTCACTGAATATAATGTATAATATATCACATCGTACAATCTCAAAAAAATAAAATAAATAAATATAAGTTACATTGAAACTAAAAAACTACATACCAAAGATTTGCTCCGAAAGCCTGCACAAATTTTTTTTTTAAGGCTTATAACTCAGGTAAAAAATAATATATCACATTATACAATCCACATTAAGGATTATAACTCAGGTATAAAAGGAACCACATTGGACCAATTCACTCACGCAACACACAAATACACCACACTTGCACAGGTCATCACAACTCATAACATGAGCATATTCATGGCTGCCTAGCAGCCCACACACCATGGCATGCGTACACTCACAGTCGCTCAGCCCATATCAGAAATGGAAACTTTCATACAGCCCCTTTCTTTTGCACCACTTCCATGCACAATGAACACCAACACCTCACAGCTTCCCTTTTCCCTGCACTTTGTCACATTCTGCAACCATAACACACACACACACACACACACACACACACACACACACTATACAACATATACACCACACAAATACACTACCCATTACCCAAATTGAGAGTTCTTGAGAGTGAGGTGGGCAAGGGACCCTTGGGCCTATCCAACTTGCCCAAATTGTAACCCTAATGACGTATATATAGAAACCAACTTCTATGTGAATTTAATGGCAAAATAAACAGTTCATCATCCAATTAGATACCAACGATGGAATCACTGGCCAATATTTTTGCACGATCTCCTGTATATCATGATGTATATTTCTTATTTCATCTAAAGATGTACATTACTAGTGATAGTCAAGGGAGACCACCTTCCAATGACTTCATCTTATCTCACTCAATCTCATTGTTTACTCGAATTGGTTATGTAACTTCTGGCTGGTGGCTTATATTTTTTTTGGTGGCTTATGGTACAAACGAAGTACATATGCGGGTTGAAAAAGCGCATGCATGTGGTTTTGTTGCTAAACCAGGGCCTTAAAATAGACACTTTAAAAATGACCTTCAAAGTCAACTGACCCAGTCAACTGCCAGGATGCTTAACCATTTTGACCAAAGCTACCCACAAGCGCCCCATCTCATCACAAAGCCGGAGCCGGAGCCGGCGTCGGCATATGCTCTTCTCCCGTGACATTAACGACAACCGATGCGCCTGTGGCATATGGAAGCTTAAAAGAGTTTTGGAGCAAAAAAGTAATTTTAAAAAAAATCGGGGGTCATTTTGTAATTTTGAAAAGATCTGGGCGCATAAATGTAAATTATGGTTTTAGTGATGAAAATGATACCATGAGCAACAATATGTATTTTTAGTCAGGTTTAATTAAATTAATGGAGGTTGGAATAAAGTTTGAGGCTATTATGCAAATATGGAAACTTTAGAGGCCAAAGTGCAATTTTTGAAAAACGATACTTATGTGTCAAAGTTTTGGAAATCAGATTATGTATGGTTGCCACCTCTCTCATTTTGTTGATGACTAATTTGGATTTAATATAAAATAAGGATAAATGTTATAAAAAGAAATGAAAGAAACTAAAAGAAATTCGGAGGGTAAGACAAAAAAAGGAAAAAAAAAAGAAAGAAAGCAAGAACAATAACAGGGGACAGAAACAGGGGGAAACAGAGAGATTAGAGAAGAAGAATTCCAGGCAAGGGGGAAAGAGAGAGAGATTAGGGAATTTCTCAATAGGTAATCTTCTTTAAATTTTAGTGTAAGATTTAGATATATGGGTGTGTATTTGGTTACTGTGTGTGCATGTTTTCAGCAGTGAGGGTGTGTGTGTTTATGCTATAGTATGGATTTCCAGCATATGGGTGGGGGTGTTGAGTGGTTTATTGTGTGATTAGTGTGTGGGTACGTCGTAGAGGTAGGGGAGTGTGACAATGGATATGCGTAGTGTGTAGTGTATGTTTTACAGTGTGTATATGTGTTATGGGTGTATGTGTAATTGTGTGCAATTGTGCATGTAATTGTGTGTTTTAAGTGTGTTAGAGTGTTTAGGTATTGTAATGGATCGGGAATGTTTTGGTGTGGGTTTGGTTGGGTATCAGAGGGCATAGGTGAGTCGTATGTGTGTGCATGTCTGTGTGCGGCAGTGAAGTGGGGAAGAAAGTGTGTGTTTCAAGGTGAATTAGTGTCTTTGATTTGAATAGTAACGGTAATTGTCGCTAAAAATAGGAAATTTATTTAGGCAACTTTTCATCTGAATTTGTATAAATAGCTAGGGTCAAAATTTGACAAAATTCAAAACAGGACCCAATATTTTACGAGATGTACGCTCTGTAATTTTTCAAAAATGAACGATAAATTGGGGTACCGATTAAAGAGATTTATCGAAGTAGTTAGCATACCAAATCAAGTTATTTTATGAAAACTTTATTTTACTGATATGATTCATTATCTAAAATTTCATACCATTTCAAGGCCGATAGGTATTTTCTCGAAATTGGCCTTTTAGCGCTCGGTCCGGACACCGGTTCGAAATTTTTGGGCTAAAATTATTTAAACTACTCTTTAGCACAAAAATGACTTCAAGATGCTAAAAATAGTATTTTAAGATTTTTTTATAATTCTTTCGGTGTCGGAAATCCCAGGGATATTTTGGTAATTTTTTCAAAAATGATATTTTGAGATAAATTCACATACAGTAAGGTTTTTTTGAGTGATTTTACTTGCGGCAGGGTTGTTTTTGTGATTCAAGTATAAAAGGGGGTATTTTGGTAATTTGCCACCCCGATGGGGGAATTTTGAAATTTGACTTGGAAAGTATTTTTGGGTAAAATTACATACGGTAAGGTTATTATAGTGATTCTACTTATGGAAAAACTATTTTGGTGATTTAAGTTCGAGAGGAGCAATTTTGGTAATTTTTCACCTAAGGGCATTTCGGTAATTTTACATACCCGATAGGGGAGGTTCATTTTGGAAATATGCGTGAGTCCGTATTAAGTATAATATTATATTGTAGACTGTGTCTAATAAGTGGATTGTTTCCTTTTAGGTTAAAGCAACAGACTTTTCGACTAGGATAATTTAGCTGTGGATCCAGATAAGAGATTTTATCTGAACCCTGGATAAGGACTTTTGTCTGAACCCTTATTTGATAACTTGTACTTGTAAGTACCCCTTTAAATTACTTACAACTAATGTCGAACTCTAAAGTATGTATTGATATCCGAATGTTATTACCCATAAAATCCTAATATTGAACGTGAATCTATTATTTGGAAATCTTGTGATGCTCGCCTGTATTGTGTGCTGAGCAATTTTGATAATTGTTTGTATCCATTCTTCGGAATTGTTATGCCTGAATTCGATAATTATTCGCAACCGTTTTGCTGTTTATTTGTGATTTTTGGTATGTTATGGTTGTTGAAATCCGATCTGATTTTGGTGAATTGAGCTTATGTTAATGCTCATTTATATTGTTGATTTTTCTGTGTTGACCTAGGTATTTGTTATGTCGGGAGGCAGTATAAGGCTGGTCTGAATCCTGCATGAAACGCATGCTAGTACCCAATGGGACTAGTAGTTACTTTGGTACATCATACATGCGTACATCTGTGCTTTGCAGGAATGGCATCGCCCAGGATCAACGTATTTTCTTTGCTCTCTATATTTCCGTGACTGTTACAAAAATGACTGTAAAGTATTATTTGAAATGATTTATGTTTGCGTTGAAATTCCTTGTCAAGTCTTCATTGTTTTTTGGAAAGGACAGTTTCAGGTGATCTGTTTATGTTTTGAAATCCTTTGAAAAGCCATCATTATATTTTGGAATGATAGCTTTGAAGATGATCTTTTATTGATCGTTCTAGAACCCATCATGATTATTATTGTTTATTTTGGTATCTATTTATGATGAATTTTGATCCTTTCGGAAATCATTGAGTTTTTGATCGTTTGAAGTATTCTGGAAATTTTTGTCAGTTGGATTCTTTGGGATCGTTTTGTAATTCTTTTGTTAGTCATTGTATGACCTTACTGAGCTCTCAAAAGCTCCCCCTTCATTTGATTCCTTTCTGCAGGTTTTGATCAATAGTAGATTGTTCGGGAATGTGGTTTAGAGTTTGAGTGAGATTTCGATGAGCCCATAACCACGGTATAGTAAGACCCCTACGTGAATTGGTATTGTCAACTCATTCTATAAGGACTCAAGTTTGTAAAGAACCTAGGTTTTAATAGTTCAAGTTCAAGCAGTTTTGTAATCTTGTATTTGAGGAATTTGAGTTGATATCGGATTAAATGTTTTAAAATATGTGTTAGTGAACAGGATCTGACAGGTGTGATGTGATCCGGTAGGTTAACATCCCGGGGGCAACGGAGCACCAGATTTACCGGGATGTTACAGCTATCCTCTCATGAGGATTGATATTCTCATTAACGTCACTTCAGGCCATGAGCTGCTCAGTTTTATGGATGCATACTTGGGGTGCAACCAAATTATGATGCATGAGGATGATGTTACCAAAACTTCGTTCATCACTGAGCAAGGGATATACTGTTATAAAGTAATGCCCGTCAGACTTAAAAATGCCGAAGCAACTTACCAATGCCTTATGGACATGATCTTTGATCGGAAAGAACATGAAGGTATATGTTGATGATATGCTCATTAAAAGTCTCAAGGCTGAACTCCATGTAGAAGATTTGAAGGAAACCTTTGACATTCTCAGAAAGTATATATGAAGTTAAACCTGCTCAAGTGCGCATTTTGGGTTGCGTCAGGAAAGTTCTTAGGCTTCATGGTCTCTCAATGTGGAATTGAAGCAAATCCAGAGAAGATAAAGGCCATTCAAGTCATGACGTCCCCGAAAACTATTAAGCAAGTACAGGAGTTGACGATTCGAATTACAGCTCTAGGAAGGTTCATGGCTAGATCAGCTGAACAATGTCTACCATTCTTTAAGGCCATCAGGAAAGCAAAGAACTTTGCCTGGACGAAGGATTGTCAAAATTCGTTCGAGGAACTCAAAACATACCTAAGTTCTCCCCCTTTGCTTTGCAAGCCACTTCCAGGAGAAGATTTGTTCCTATACCTCTCTGTCTGCCAGGTTGACGTCAGCGGCATTTTGGTCAGGGAGGAGAATAAGATCTAATAGCCAATCTACTATGTCAGCAAGGTTTTACAAGACGTAGAGACAAGATACCAGAATATCGACAAAGTAGCACTATCTCTCATCACGTCAATAAGGCGCCTCTGACCATACTTTCAGTCTCACACCATTGTGGATCTAACGGATCAACCCCTCAGAATGGTTTTGCTGAGCCCTGAGGCATCAGGAAGACTGGCAAATTATTCAGTGGAACTAAGAGAATTTGATATCCAGTACGGGTCGCGCACTGCAATCAAGGCTCAAGCCTTAGAAGATTTCATTGCTGAATGTACGTTACCTGAAGACCTTCCGCAGCTAGTGATTTCTGAAGCCCAAGATCCTTGGAAATTTTATGTGGATGGCTCTTCGACCGTGGGTGGCAGTGGGACAGTCATTGTCGTCAATCCAAAGGGTTTTTTTCATTGAGTATGCACTCCGGTTTAGGTTTCAGGCCTCAAACAATGAAGCAGAATATGAGGCTCTTCTTGCGGGGATAAGGTTAGCACACGCTTTGAAGGTGGACTCTCTAGTGCATCGCGATTCCCAATTGGTAGTAAACCACGTCTTGGGAGAATATGAAGCCAGAGACGAAAAAATGGTTCAATATCACCAGCTAGTTAAGACGTTGGCATCAAGGTTCAAGAACTTCACCATTCGTTAGATTCCCCGAGATCAAAACACACAGGCAGACACATTGTCAAGGCTCGTGTCCGCAAAGTCACAGAGGTCCCACGTACTGTCTACCTCGAATTCCTTAAGGAGCAAAATATTAGCTCTAAGACTGATATCGAAGTGGTAGACCAAGAACCATGTTGGATAGACCCAATCGTCAAGTATCTGTCTACAGGAGAGATATCTAGTGGAAGACATGAGGCACAAAATCTCCGTGCCAAAGCTGCTAGATACTCCTTGGTAGATGGGATCTTGTATAAGAAATCTTTTAGCCTTCCTTATCTCAGGTGTTTGCGTCAGTCGGAGTCTTTATACGCATTGCAAGAAGTACATGAAAAGATATGTGGATAGCACCTTGGAGGAAGAAGTTTGGCTCAAGAAATCCTAAGGCAAGGGTATTACTGGCCGGCAATGCAGAAAGATGTAATCAGATTCACACAAAGGTGCAATAAGTGTCAGAAATTAGTCCTAGTATCACACACCTAAGTGGCCCATCTCAGCTTGGTAGTCCCAATACCCTTTGCAATGTGGGGAATGGATATACTGGGACCGTTTTCATCAGCGTATGGCCAATGATGATTTATGACAGTAGCAATTGATTACTTCACAAAATGGACCGAGGCAGAAGCTCTAGCAACCATCACATCAGCCAAGTGTGAAGATTTCTTTTCCAAGAATATTGTCTGTCGCTTTGGAGTACCAAGGGCTCTTATTGTTGAAAATGGGAAACAGTTTTACAACAGTAACTTCTGAACCTTCTGGACGAACCTTTCGATTGATCTCCGGTTTACCTCTGTCCCCCATCCGCAATCCACTGGCCAGACAGAGAACATAAGCCGGAGCATTTGCAAGGCCTCAAAAAGAAGTTAGACGATGCTAAAAGGGCATGGGTCGACGAACTCTTGAAGGTGTTATGGGCCTAGCGCATAACTCCACATTCAGTCATGGGGGAAAATTCCCTTCCTACTTTGCTTCGGGATAGAGGCAACGTTACCCGTTGAGGTTGAAATCCCCACAGTATGGGCTTTGCACTTCAACGCATAAGACAATAAAGATGGCCTCCGTAGAAATCTTGATCTGGTAGAAGAAGTTTGGGCCCAAGCCTATGAACGGTCCCCTGTTATCAAGCAACGAGTCGCACGCTATTACAATCAAAGGATTCACTCCAAGTAGTTTCAAGTTGGGGATTTAGTTCTTCACAAGTTAGAAGTATCTGATCCTAAATTAGATATGAGAAAGTTGTCCCCGAACTGGGAAGGGCCTTATCGTGTCCTAAGAATACTTAGGCCAAGCACGTATGCATTAGAAACACTTTTGGGAGACTCTATCGCTCATATATGGAATACTGAGAACTTGCGACAATACTATCACTAGTATCTTGCCCCGAGGCAAAACACTTTTTTCTGGGGGGGGGGGGGGGGCTGCAAAGGGGCTCAGACCTTTCCAAGCTCAGTAAAAGTTTAGGAGATTTTATTCTTTAGAATAGTCTTTAGATGTCTTGATGAATAAATGGGTCGTCATCGATCCAGTATGTACTTTATTTTTTGCCCGGGCAATAAAATCATTTTTCTAAGCATGATTGTAATGTTTTTAAATAGCAAACTTTGTCTCCTGTGTGACAAAGCGCAAGGGACCAAAGCATATACCTGAGCAGAATGATGTTCGAGCACTTTGCCCAAGCAGAGACTCGAACTTCATCTCCCTTGCACTCGAACAAAACACAAGGACGAACAAAGCATCTGCCTTAGCGAATGATGTCCGAGCACTCAGCTCGAGCAGGGTCTCGAATTTCATCTTCCTTGTGCTCGGAAAAAACACAATGACGAGCAAAGCATCTGCTCGAGCAGAATACCGTCTGAGCACTCAAGCCAAGCAAAGTCCTAAAAATGGTTCATATTCTATTAGGACAAGACATTTGGCCGAGCAGAACACCAACCGGGCACTCTACCTAAACAGAGTGCCAAACCATCTTCGTTTTGTTTGAATAAGATATTGTCGAGTGCTCTGACTGAGAAGAGCACTAAAATTCATCTCCTTTGTGAAACACAAGGAGAATAAGGCTTCCACCCAAGTAGAGAGCCGACGGTTTATCTATAGATCTAACCTGTGAAGCAGCAAAGTTTTATAGAGGCATCGTCACTCCACTCGACTTTACTTCTTCGTAACCTAGCCAAGTAAGGGTGCTGGGCTTCTTTGCCAACTCTTAAGTGATGAATAAGAGTTTGTGTCAAAGTAAAATAGATAATGCTATGTGTATGGTATAAATCAAGTAAACACGTAGTAACATGAGCAGACAATAAATGCCATGAATCAAAACGGCCTCTAACGAAGATGACATATAAGAGAAAAGTGCTTACAAGCTCTTAAAAGGGTGAAAAAAGTAGTCAGTCAAGACAACACAAAGATATGAGAACATCTAGGGCTCGGGGGGAACGCCCAAATGACTATCCTTTACAGCCTGAGAGGTAGCGTCTCCTGCTTCAGAAGGCGTGACTGTCTCCCCAGAAGGAGACCCAAAGGCAGGTAGTACAAAGTCATCCAAGGGAATATCAAAAAACTGATGGCAAATATGTCCTTGGCCTTATTGAAGCCCAACTCGTAGATCTCCAGGCCATAGTCAGTACGCTTCTTCAGCCACTCATTGTCACGACCCGAACCCACGGGTAGGCCCACGAGTTAGATATGTGACCGGCCGCAGACCCAATGGACTCCAACCGAGGGCTCTGCCAGGTCTTACTCGCTAAAACCAACATATGCCGCAGCGGAAATTAAAACTTCTACAACTTAAATTACATTTTCGTACTTGTATACAACACTTATGCTAACACTCATCATAACACTGATTTGTTAAAAACTAAACTAACCCAATATCTAAATCTTTAGCGACTCAACCAATACAGTCTCCAGAGCTTAGTGCCAAATTTTTCCTTCCGATGCTCGTCACCATTACCTTACTTTCAAACCTGAAATGATAAGTAAGGGGTGAGCTTCCACGTGCTCAGTAAGTAACCAATGATTCAACTAGCTGGACCATAGCATGTCAGAAAATAACTCACTTATATTATAGCATCATTAAGATATCTAAAAATCATAGATTTGATAATCATCAGGTAAAACAAAATAGAGTACATTAAACCAAAAACTGAAGTACAAAATCATTAGCACAAAACCCATGACAACCAGTTCGATTCCAACATTAGCTCAAACGATATGCTGCGGTCAGCGTACAAGCCCCACTGACTAGGGCCCGAAATCCCTCCTCCATCAGGGATAAAATTCTGTGGACGCATGGGTGAACCATGAGCAACAGTACTGTGCATCAACGTACAAGCCCCGTTGACCAGGGCCCAAAATACAACTTTCCCCCGTGCATATAGGGCACAGCAATCGAGTAAACCAAAAACCCCCTTTGGGTTCATCGTGAACAAAATCACTCATCAATTGATTCTCAACCATCCTCACATCCTTGCAATAATCATCAACATGTTCAATATTCACAATAACGTCAATACAATACATTTCAAATCCGAGTTCCATTTCAGTTTCAAGGCAAAACATCATTTACATGCTGGTCCGATTTTTCTTTGACGAGAATAAAACACTAAAAACCTTTTTGGTAATTTAAGCCAGAGCAGTTACATGTACTTAAAACGGTCAATACTAATAAGCAATACATTTTTTTAACAGTAGATAAACATATACGTTGCATATAAAAATACTAGTTGAATCAAAGGGTCACTTACATGACGTTACGCATTTCCATATCATCTAGAGCTCCGGAGCGACGATCTCGCTGCTACATCTTGCTAAAAGAATGGTTAGGGCCATTCTTTTTATCTCCATGTTCCCAGCTCTACTATGGCACAAGGCGTCATTGATGATTCCTATTGGTTATTTCCTCAAACAACTCCGACGCCGCATCTGATCGCCTGCTACATGACCCTTCCAAAATTGTGCCCAGATCACCATGCCATTCTCGGCATTTCATCATCACTGTCGAGCCTCTCTCAACTAACTTGATGTCACTAACCCATCGAGCATGCCCTATAGCTACAATATACACAACCGCACTCCTGATGCAATAGTGTCCCATATGCACCCCTGTTACACCTTATCATCCAGCCACAACCACGCCTACACAATATACACACTGGCCTAAACACGTGAAACACGTACACCTACCGGTGCGCGCACACAACCCACGCAGATACCATAATTACACAGTCATATCATACACATTTCACCGAAAGCTACTCCATCCAGTATAACTGCCACACCCATCAACCATTGCAACCAATAATTTCCTTCATCAATCACTAGTGTCCTAAATTCTATCGAACGTCGCCATATACGCTCCACCACGGTTGCCCCACTCCAGTCACCTCGAGCACCACCGCTAAACCACAACCATTAACTACAACAATATTGAACTCGTACTGTCGAACCCCCGTTTCATTGTCAATACCACCAAAACCCAACATACTCGCTGCTGGCTTCCACAACTAATCTACCATTACAGATGCCACTTTCCAACAACCCACAACCATTTGACCACCACGATTGTTACTATTCTACACACAAAGTCAACTTCACACTACACTCCACACAAAGCAAAAAAAAAACTATTGTACCCTGTTACCCACTGACACACTCTGTATGTACACATTTTTTAAAAAACTCATTCACGCACATTGTTGTACAACCATATACACTCCATCATCACGTACTCACCCACACCTCCAAACGTACACAGTCGCACTTCTCACGCCAAACACACCTACATAAAATGCCTGACAAGCACCCATGTTACACCCATCGCCTAACCACAACCACATTCTAATGACCTCATAACTAGTCCGCCACCATCGTAGTTATTGCTTTATACCTAAAAACAAACTCCATATCACATTCCTCATACACACACTTACACGCTAAGACACAACAATATTCACACAGCTGCACACACCCGCATACACCAACCGCACATACATATAAACATGCACACAACAAATCACACACCCACCAAAAGTCCCACATTCACCACTCACTTTAATCCATTAGAGCCACTGTAAGCACCAAAACGATGTCATTCAGGCCACCGCAAGCACTGTCATGATACCTTTAAAAACACACCGTACCAAAAATCACAACTCCTCAAACACACGCTCGTCGGACAATAACCATACCTACACGCCTGCCAAACACATACAACGTACACCTAAAGCTGCGCACATCCAACCCAACTACAGTCAATGTAAGCACTGTCGTTAAAATTCACAACACCACCAGACCCCGCTTCACAAACAATTTTCACAAAACCAATGGCCGTCTTTTTATGTCGATCGGAGTTGATGTTCCATTAAAGTGCACCACAGTGGTGGTGATTTTAGGTGGTTGGCATCAGTATGTTCAAGGATAAGGCAACAGCAGCGAGGGGCGGTGATGACAGGTGCCGTTTACAGTGATGGCAGCATCGCCTTGGTCATGGCACGGTGGTCGTTGAGATGTTGTGCAGTGGTGTTCAGTGTAGGTCCTGCCTGAGTTAATCGCCAGAGGTGGTAGATGAAGGTTAGAGATTGCCATTTTGGTTCACGTCGAAGTGAGGACGCCGATTAGAGATCGTGGTGGACAAGGCTCGGTGAACGGAGGAAGAAAGCTGATGGCTGGCCGAGGGTCATCCTTTGGCGTCGATCGGGATCTTGGTTGACCGGTGATGGGTGCAGTGTGGTGGTGGCAGCGACGCGGTGGTTCCGGCGCGGGGGTTGCGGTGGCATTGGGCGATGCCCTCGGTGAAGGGGCGGTTGGAGTTGCTCGCCAACGATGAGCCGTCATGATCTGGAAGAGGCATGGGCCGGCGATGGGGCCGCCGGAGATGGGAAAGGCACTGCCCGATTAGGGCCTACTGCTTGCTCACTTTTTCTCTCCCTTTTCTCTTTTCTGTCCACTGTTTCTTTCTCTCTCGTTTTTTCTCTTTTTTCTCGATCCTTTTCTCTTTTTTTTTCATTATATCTATATTTTTATACATAGCTCTCTCTCTTATTTTAAAATAATCAAATAAGATCTAGACATTTACATAATAACCATAATTTAATTATTAGTTCTCTAGAGTCACGAGCTAAGTTTTGTTTATTTCTTTATTGCACCAATTTTTTTTAATTATTTTTTATAGCGTTGGTATTATAAATTGTTCAAACCAAACGTCCCTAAGACCTCAAAGAACATCACTCATAGAAATTGTCATTAAATGAATAATGACCTGGTAAACCTAGGTTCGAGACATCACATTATCTTCGACTTAAAGAAATTTCGTCCTCGAAATTTGGTGTTCCTTGCATAGCTGATCTTAATCATGTTTGATTTCAGATATCAACCAACCTAACACCTTAAGTGCTTACAGGACTAAATCTATCTAAAGAGTTCACAATCAAACTCGGATATGATTTCAAGCAACCTTATGAGTACGTGCACCCAAAGACCTTAAAGCACAAGATGCGTGATATGCATTTAACACACTTTAATCCATTGATAAGCCATACCTCAAAACTTTGCATTACTAGATTGCTGCTCTTAATCGTGTTTGATCTCATCCCCCATCATGACATTTAACTTAAAACTCACTTTAGCTCACCAACAAAGAATGCGTCTAAGATTAATACTCTTAAATTAGATCATTCGCCAATTATAAATACTATATTCACTTTTCTCCATTTATAGAACTAAATCGTCTCTAAACCGTGAAGTCTCACTAAGTGATCAAATTCCTAGAGAATAAACTATATTCATCAAAATCCTCCATAAGATTAATTTGAGACCAGGATATTACATCTTCTTCCCGTTAAAAGAAATTCGACCTCGAATTTCATTATACTCACAACGTTAAACGTCACAATTTCTATTTAAGTCGTAATGCTAAGCTCTAACTTACCAGGTCATCACTTACACTTTAACACTTGCAGAACTTCGAGAGTTTTCGTAACCTTCCAAAAGTCCCAAAGTTTCTACATTCTGAACCAGCCTTGACAACTAGAAAACATTTCTCTGAACCAATCTAATCTAGCTTCACCCAAACGAAGTAAGTTCTCTTAATGGTATGAAACTTTTGAAATGTAACTCATCATCATCAATCATAGCCTAAGCAACTTTAAATACTACTCGATGCTACTAAACTTGAATTATCATTTATGCCCTAACGATTCTAGAACCACAAGACCCAATGACCTTGATGTTTAATAATTTAGTTCTTATATGAAATACACTTAAATTGAAGACCTATGTTCGTAAGATTTTGACTGACAAAATTTCATAATCGCAAATAACCACCATAAAAAAGGAACCCTTGGTAACTTCAAGAGACAACATCATTTTCAAAAGTCACAAGCCTTTTAACATCAAGAGATAACATTCACAATCGTAGCAGCTTTAATAGCCTCCAAAACACGAGTCAAGAACATCAGTAGCAACTTCAGTAAGGTCCATTGCAACTTCAAACATTTCATTGTACTATAAGGCTCAGATTATAACCTAAGATTTTATAATCTAACCAACCGAATATTATTACTCAACCTCGAAATAGTTATGGCTCAGCTAGTACGAAGCTCATTGACTATACTTACTCCACTCCAACTCAACCAGATATTTAAATTCCTAATCATCATGCTTCTGCTACGCTTTTCAGATAACAAATGACAATATATTCTTTCGCACGGTCTACTTAGTAGTAGCAAGTTTAACTGTAACCCAATGGTGCACTAAGGTACAAACAATTTCTCACATATGACTTTCACTCTAAAGGATCAAATCTTAAGTTCTACCTTCCACTTTCGTCAGCCTAGTTACAAGTCTACAAAATTATGTAACCCAGCCAGCGGGATCATTACTTAAGCTCTAATATCCCAAAACCATAATGCTCTGATACCATTTCTGTCATGACCCGAACCCACGGGTAGGCCCGCGAGTTAGATCTGTGACCGGCCACAGACCCAATGGACTCCAACCGAGGGCTCTGCCAGGCCTTATCGCTAAAACCAACATATGCCGCAGCGGAAATTAAAACTTCTACAGCTTAAATTACATTTTCATACTTGTATACAACACTTATGCTAACACTCATCATAACACTGATTTGTTAAAAACTAAACTAACCCAACAATCTAAATCTTTAGCGACTCAACCAATACAGTCTCCGGAGCTCAGTGCCAAATTGTTCCTTCCTATGCTCGTCACCATCACCTTACTTTCAAACCTGAAATGATAAGTAAGGGATGAGCTTCCACGTGCTCAGAAAGTAACCAATGATTCAATTAGCTGGACCATAGCATGTCAGAAAATAACTCACTTATATTATAGCATCATTAAGATATCTAAAAATCATAGATTTGATAATCATCAGGTAAAACAAAATAGAGTACATTAAACCAAAAACTGAAGTACAAAATCATTAGCACAAAACCCATGACAACCAGTTCGATTCCAACATTAGCTCAAACGATATGCTGCGGTTAGCGTACAGGCCCCACTGACTACGGCCCGAAATCCCTCCTCCATCCGGGATAAAATTCTGTGGACGCATGGGCGAACCACGAGCAACAGTACTGTGCATCAACAGACAAGCCCCGTTGACCAGGGCCCGAAATCTAACTTTCCCCCTGCATATAGGGCACATCAATCGAGTAAACCAAAAAACCCCCTTTGGGTTCATCGTGAACAAAATCACTCATCAATTGATTCTCAACCATCCTCACATCCTTTCAATAATCATCAACATGTTCAATATTCACAATAACGTCAATAAAATACATTTCAAATCCGAGTTCCATTTGAGTTTCTAGGCAAAACATCATTTACATGCTGGTCCGATTTTTCTTTGACGAGAATAAAACATTAAAAACCTTTTTGGTAATTTAAGCCAGAGCAGTTAAACATACTTAAAACGGTCAATACTAATAAGCAACACATTTCTTTAACAGTAGATAAACATATACGTTGCTTATAAAAATACTAGTTGAATCAAAGGGTCACTTACATGACGCTACGCATTTCCATATCATATAGAGCTCCGGAGCGACGATCTCGCTGCTACATCTCGCTAAAAGGACGGTTAGGGCCATTCTTTTTATCTCCATGTTCCCAGCTTTACTATGGCACGAAGGCATCATTGATAATTCCTGTTGGTTATTTCCTCAAACAACTCTGACGCCGCATCTGACCGCCCGCTACACGACCCTTCCAAAATTGTGCCCAGATCACCATGCCATTCTCAGCATTTCATCACCGTTGTCGAGCCTCTCTCAACTAACTTGATGTCACTAACCCATCGAGCATGCCCTATTGCTACAATATACACAACCGCACTCCTGATGCAATTGTGTCCCATATGCACCCCTGCTACACTTATCATCCAGCCGCAACCACGCCTACACACTATACACACTGGCCTAAACACATGAAACACGTACACCTACCGGTGCGCGCACACAACACACCCAGATACCATAATTACACAGTCATATCATACACATTTCACCGAAAGCTACTCCATCCAATATAATTGCCACACCCATCAACCATTGCAACCAATAAGTTCCTTCATCAATCAACAGGGTCCTAAATTCTATCGACCGTCGCCATATACGCTCCACCATGGTTGCCCCACTCCAGTCACCTCGAGCACCACCGCTAAACCACAACCATTAACTACAACAATATTGAACTCGTACTGTCGAACCCCCGTTTCATTGTCAGTACCACCAAAACCCAACATACTTGCTGCTGGCTTCCAGAACCAATCTACCATTACACATGCCACTTTCCAACAACCCACAACAATTTGACCACCATGATTGTTACTATTCTACACACAAAGTCAACTTCACACTACACTCCACACTAAGCAAAAAAAAACTATTGTACCATGTTACCCACTGACACACTCTGTATGTACACATTTTTTAAAAAACTCATTCACGCACATTGTTGTACAACCATATACACTCCATCCGCACATACTTACCCACACCTCCAAAGGTACAAAATGGCACTTATCACGCCAAACACACCTACATAATAATGCCTGACAAGCACCCATGTTACACCCATCGCCCAACCACAACCACATTCTAATAACCTTATAACTAGTCCGCCACCATCGTAGTTATTGCTTTATACCTAAAAACAAACTCCATATCACATTCCTCATACGCACACTTACACGCTAAGACACAACAATATTCACACAGCTGCACACACCCGTATACAACAACTGCACATACATATAAACATGCACACAACGAATCACACACCCGCCAAAAGTCACACATTCACCACTCACTTTAATCCATTAGAGCCACTGTAAGCACCAAAACAATGTCATTCAGGCCACCGCAAGCACCGTCATGATACCTTTAAAAACACACCGTACCAAAATCACAACTCCTCAAACATACGCTAGTCGGACAATAATCACACCTACACGCCTGCCAAACACATACAACGTACACCTAGAGCTGCGCACATCCAACCCAACTACAGTCAATGTACGCACTGTCGTTAAAATTCACAACACCACCAGACCCCGCTTCATAAAAAATTTTCACAAAACCAATGGCCGTCTTTTTATGTCGATCGGAGTTATGGTTGACCGGTGATGGTCCCATGATGTTCCATCAAAGTGCGCCACAGTGGTGGTGATTTTAGGTGGTTAGCATCCGTACGTTCAAGGATAAGGCAATAGTAGTGAGGGGCTGTGCGACAGGTGCCATTTACGGTGATGACAACATCACTTTGGTCATGGCACGGTGGTCATGGAGATGTTGTGCAGTGGTGTTCAGTGTAGGTCCTGCCTGAGTTAATCACTAGCGATGGTAGATGAAGGTCGGAGATTGCCATTTTGGTTCACCGTCAAAGTGGAGACGCCGATTAGAGATCGTGGTGGACAAGGCTCGGTGAACGGAGGAAAAAAGCTGATGGCTAGCCGAAGGTCATCCTTTGGCGTAGATTGGGATCTTGGTTGACCGGTGATGGGTGTGGTGTGGTGGTGGCAGCGACGCGGTGGTTCTCATGCGGGGGTTACGGTGGCATTGGGCGATGCGCTCGGTAGCCAGAGTTGCTAGCCGGCAATGAGCCGCCGTGATCTGGAAGAGGCATGGGCTGGTGATGGGGCCGCCGGAGATGGGAAAGGCACTGCCTGATTAGGGCTTACTGCTTGCTCACTTCTTCTCTCCCTTTTCTCTTTTTTGTCCATTGTTTCTTTCTCTCTCTTTTTTCTCTATCCTTTTCTCTTTTTTTTCATTATATCTAAATTTTTATCCCTAGCTCTCTCTCTTATTTTAAAATAATCAAATAAGATCTAGACATTTACATAATAACCATAATTTAATTATTAGTTCTTTAGAGTCACGAGCTAAGTTTCGTTTATTTCTTTATTGCACCAATTTTTTTAATTATTTTTTTTATAGCTCTAGTATTATAAATTATCAATGATAAAATTGTTCAAACCAAACGTCCCTAAGACCTCAAAGAACATCACTCGTAGAAATTGTCACTAAATTAATAATGACCTAGTAAACCTAGGTTCGGGACATCACACTCATCCATTGCGTTCCTGTCGAGGAAGACCTGGATGCCTTGATTCCTTGCCTCTATTATCTTCTTCTTGGCCCTATCTAGTTGCTTTTCAAGGCCTTTAACTTGAGCAAGAAGATCAGCCTCGCGCTTGGTCAGCTCCTCCGCACATCGGGTGGCCTCTTCAGCTTGGGTGACAACATCCCTTTTCTCCCGACTTTTTAATATTTCCACTTCCCTGGCCATCTCGAAACGTGATACCATGTCCGCCCCACATACATACATCTGAAGAAAAAGATTAAGTGGTCAACTAAATGAAGGATAAGATATGGCACATAAGTTAAAAACCAGCCCTTATCGAGTACTCGACCTGAGCTAAGGAGCATGCAAAAGACTCGTGAGACTGGTTTACAAGAATCTCCTTATCTTTAGGCAGCACACCATGTGCGAGATGCTGTTCGGAGACAAGGATGTTCGGCATCCCCATATTATCTTGCCTGATAGTCCATTAAGGCCAAAGATGGGATCTTCCTCAATAGACACCCCTTCTATGACTCGGGAGGGGGTTTAAGAAGAGTAACCTTTGTTCTCTTTGGAACGGGGGCACGTTAACGGCTAGCAGTCTCTCCTTTCTTTTCCTCTTAGCCTTCTGAAGCACTCCTAAAAAGCCTGCCTTTGGTGATTTTCCACTTTCATTAGCCATTTATGCATAAAGAGAAGAATTAATATTGGAAGGAGACCAATGAGATAGATTTAAAGATACACAAAACCCTACACAAAGCCAACCTAGTGGTGCAATTTCAGTGGAAGATGTGCTAGGGATGACAAGAAGGGGAGGATTAACCAGAATCCTAGCTGGTTTGGGCTTAAGAGGAATAATCTTCCTGTACTCTAACTATTGTTTAGAAAAAGGCTCATCGATAGAAAGACCGACCTGAAGCTTTATGTGACTAAGTATATGTTTTGTCAAATTATCGGGAAGGAGCCTATTCTTATTCTCGAAATCCTTATTGTAAGCATTCAATGTCTTATTGAACGACAACTTCCCTTGATTTTTAGGGCCAACAAAGAAGTATCTGGACTGCCAACCTTTGTTGAATTTGGGACCCCCTTTTAGAAGTCGTTGCCTGCTATGGATATATTACCACCCAGGACATTTGGTAACCCCTTTGATGAAATAGATTTCATGGAAAACTCTTATGAAGTCTGTTGGATCTGCCTTGTAACCAGAAGTCTCGATCAAATAGATGAGACCACCAACTTTCTCCAGCCATTGGGCACAAGCTATCCTGGAGCCATCTGATAGTGCTTAAACATCTAGAGGGCAAAGGGGTGCAAATGGAGCCTATAGCCTGACCTCACTTGCTCTTTATAGATCCATGTTTCCTAATCTATTCCATAGTTGGCTGCCTCTTGCAACTTTGGGACTCGAGCTATCCAACCTTTGGGAAGAGGATACTCCATGATCAATGCCTCCAATTCTTGCCTTATAATATTATTCTACTTTTCATCAGTAGTAAACAAGGGTTTGGGATTCTCTTTATCCTCAGCTTTATCCTTTAAATTGCTAGTGCATTCCTAGGTGGTAAAGGTTATGACGACTGAGGGTTAGAAGGACCTACCTCACTTAGGGACGTTAGAGCTTGTCCCGTGGATGAAGAGGAACTACTCTTAATAACTTCTTCTAAAGAAGTTACACTTTCTGAAGACTCCGACATATTCACTACCCATGAGTTTGAAACTAAGAAAATAAAAATGCTGAACAAAAAGAGAAGAGGAATGAGACTTACTTGCTGTAGAGAAGAATGCATCCAACTTTTGAGTGAGGTGAAAAATGAATTGGGGTTCCCCTTTTAATAGAGGATTCTCAGGTAACCGACTCTCGGAAGTCTAACGATACAACTACCCCGTACGTGTCACGATCCAAGAATAGAGAAATTTGAACTTCCTGCTTAAGGCATTTATTACAAATACACGTGGAGAAGGAACGAAACATCAACTTGGTCAGACACGCTAGTTGCCCGAGCAAAATGTCGTCAGAGCACTCAGCCCGAGCAGAGTGCCAAGGATGATCTATATTCTACTCGAACAAGCTATCTGTCTGAGCAAAAATGCCGTTCAAGCATTTTGCTCGAGCAGAGTGTCGTCCAAGCATTCTGCCCGAGCAGAGTGTCGTCTGAGATATTTGCCCGAGGAGAGTGCTGAGGATGATCTTCATTCTGCTTGGACAAACCAACTACCCGAGCAGAGTTCCGAGGATGATCTCCATTCTGCTCGAATAATGCATTTGCCTGAGCAAGATGTCATCCGAGTACTTTGTTAGAGCACAGTGCCAAGGATGATCTCCATTCTGCTCGAACAAGTTATCTGCCCGAGCAAAATGTCATCCAAGCACTCTGCCCAAGAAGAATACCAAGAATGGCTTCCATTCTGCTCAAAAAAGGCATCTACTAAAGCAGAATGTCGTCCGAGCACTCTGCCCGAGCAGAGTGCCAAGGATGATTTCTATTCTACTCGGACAAGGCATCTACCCGAGCAAAATATCTTCTGAACACTCTGCCCAAGCAGAGTGCCAAGGATGATCTCCATTCTGCTCAGACAATCCAACTACTCGAGCAGAATAATATTTGAGCACTTTGCCAGAGCAGAGTTCCAAGGATAGTCACCATTCTACTCGAACTAGGCATCTGCCCAAGTAGAATATCGTACAAGCACTCTGCCCGAGCAAAGTGCCAAGAATGGCCTCTATTCTGCTCAAACCAGGCATCTGCCCAAGCAGAATGTTATCAGAGCACTTTGCCCGAGTGGAATGCTAAGGACGATATCCATTCTGCTCGGACAAGGCATCTGCCTAAGCAGAATGTCGTTCTGGCACTTTGCCTGAGCAAAGTTCCAAGGATGATCTCCATTTTGTTCAGACAAACCAACTGCCCTAGCAGAATACCATCCGAGCACTCTGCCTGAGCAGAGTGCCAAGGATGGTCTTCATTCTGCTCGGACAAGGCAGTTGCGTGAGTAGAATGTGGTTCGAGCACTCTGTTCGAGCAGAGTGCCAAGAATGTTCTCTATTCTACTCAGTCAAAGCATCTGCCTGAGTAAAAATTTGTCCGAGCACTCTACCCAAGTAGAGTGCCAAGATGGCCTTCATTCTACTCGGACAAGGCATCTACCGGAGCAAAAATGTCGTTCGAGCACTCTGCTTGAGCAAAGTGCCAAGGATGGTCTCCATTATGCTCGGACAGGGCATTTACGCGAGTAGAACGTTGTCCGAGCACTCTGCATGAGTAGAGTGCCCAAGATGTCTCTATTTTGCTCGGAGAAAGCATATGCCCTAGCAGAATGTCGTCCGAGCAATCTACAAGAGCAGTAGGCCGAGAATGCTCTCCATTCTGCTCGAACAAGGCATTTGCAGGAGCAGAATGTGGTCCGAGCACTTTGCCCTAACAGAGTGCAAAGAATGGCCTCCATTCTGCTCGGACAAGGCATTCGCCAGAGTAGAATATCATCTGGGCACTCTGCCCGAGCAAAGTGCCAAGAATGACCTCTATTCTACTCGGACAAGGTGTCAGCCCGAGTAGAGTTTTATGTATGGTTTCCACTCTGTTTGGGCATACTGTTTTAGCTACTCCTGTGTAAGACTGTGCTTTTACCTCGTTCTAGGTTCGCAGGCAAAAGCAGGGGGCATTATGATATAGCTAAAAATATGTCTCTAATTAGTGGATGACATGTGACAATTATGACACATAGTAATCCACCGGGTCATTACTAAGTTGGCACTTGCTATATTGACCTCCAGATAGAATCCTAAAAGGATTCTAACTCAATCATCAGAGATGGCCACATGATCCTCAAGGATCCTAATGCGATTTTGATTGGATTGATCTGTAGCCCGGTCCTACTAGGGCTCTTATACCTCCGGCTATATAAAAGGGCTTACCCCCAGGTATGAGGACAATTACACACACAAAGACACGGTCTTTAATGCTTTTTTAGAGTTCTACATTGTTAGCTGTGATTTGACTTAAGCATCGGAGAGTTCCACCTCCGGAACTCCACACGGCGATCACTCGTGTTCTCTTTTGAAAGACTACTCTCTGGTTGTGGTTCCCAGTCCAGTTTTCGGCTGCAACATATGCTAAAGCCTATAATATGTGTTTGTGAAGCTTTAATGAGTAGGAGTAAGGTCCATCAGATTAACACAGGAAGACTTATTGCTTTAAAAGTAAGGTTTCATGAAGAAAAGACGTCCATCGCGAAGGCATGCATTTGGGTAGAATTATTCGTTGCATTTGTTGTACAACTAATTTTCGGTTTAAGCTTGATGAGGCGGAGATATGGCATGTCATTAGTAAGAGTTACAAAGGATTGGATCATACACCTATCATATAAGCTTCATATGCACCTTGTCACCTCATACCATTAAACAAACTTTATCCCATCATCACGTTGATTAGGTGACCAAAATGTTGCTGACCCTATGGAACTTGGGTGTGCCTAAATTTGTCCATCCTTAGACTCCACAGTTTTAAAAGTCGACTCTACTAAGGGTGCTAATATTAAACCAACTATTAGCCCTATAGTTGGATAATGCAGGCTCTTACATATTATGTTGATGATAAGAACACATGAATAATATTCTAATATGTGCTTTGAGTGAAAACTTAGTAGCTATATACATACACAATCATGGATACACATTTGAGAAATGGGATATGTGGACTAAAATCAAATGAGCTTAATGCTATAATCGAGATGATATGAAAGCTTTATCAAGTCTAATATTGAAGAACAACAAAGAATACATACACTTAGTTACTTTCAATTGTCGTTGATCTTTACCATTACATAACTAGTCTTGGTTTGATGTCTGAATTAATGACTATGGCCTAAAATGAGCTTAGCACACATTGTGCATTACATGTGAATTCAGAAATGTAGCAAACCGCCTCGAAAAAATCCCTAAACCCCAAAAAATAGGTCTAAAATTGTTTGGAGTCGCCATCTTATTTTATTAAACAAATAAAAGTAAGAAAAACCTAAAAAAGAATGACTCTAAAGTGTCCAAAGGACTATCAATCCATTGAAAACAAAGAAATGGGTTCAGGGGCAAAGTTATACGGTAAGAAGGTGCTAAGCACCGGCCATACTGTTTCAGTCTCTACTTCATTTTTATTAATTTTTGGCCTTAACATAACATATAAATATGCATAAAACAAACCATAGTTATAATTTTACCTTATTGGTTTGAATTCAAAAATAGGAATAAAATGGCCTACGTATCTAGTCGGACAAACCATAATAACAACCATTGTAATTTGACTCGGACCTTACGGGAGGCAACCTACTCTTTGATATTAGACTCGAATTAAGAAATGAAAATATTCTTTTTGATATTTTTTTCTGTATAATGAAAATGTGATGGCGGGGAAGGGAATTGTTCTAAACTACTAAATTACAAACTAGCCAATAAAGCAATAAATATACCTTAAGAGTGCGCATGCCTAGAAGCCTCAAGAATGTTTTGTGATAGATCCACAATCCAAGTGACTTGAAAGTATATAGAAATTAATTTGAAGCTCTAGTTTCTCTTCAGAGATGATCTACCACTTGTAAGAGAAATGGTGTAAAAGCTTTAGGGTGAAAAAGTTGACCCTTGAAAATGTAGCTCAAAGACCCTATTTATAGAGGTTTGGGGGTACCTGAAATGATAAAAATGACAATCTCTGTCATGACCAAAAAACCACGATTGGGCCTGTGAATTAGGTCTATTACCTGCCTCAAACCCATTAATTCTCACCAAGGGCTCTGCCAGAGCTTACTTTATCCTGTGCATACAACTACACAAACTTACTAAATGTTATAACATTAATAAGGCTACTAGAGCCGTTCTTAACTTTCTCAAAATGTTACTTTTAAAATCTTATAAATCAAAATTTCCAACTGACAACAAAGCTGAGATTTGTCAGTAGATAGGCTTCTAACAGGCTTAGAAACAAAAGACTAATACTCACAGCGCCATAGGAAACGATAATGTACTACGAGGATTCCAAGCTTCTAATGATCGTCTTTGTTAGCCTCAGCCCCAAGATCCTTATAAGTGTCGCATCTGCCTATGATCGTTTGAAAAAATAAGGAGTGAGTTAGAGCCTAGCAAGTACATTTACCATATTCCATAGTAGGTCTCGAGAGTTATAAACATGCCAAGGATTCTCAACTCGAGATGATTCCAATCTAAAAAAATACATTGGGCATAATTTGCAAGAATACATATAAGGTTTGAGTGAAAGAGTTTAAGAGGGATAGAAATAGAATAGCATAATAATCATCAATAACTGTTTAATCGAATAATCACTTAACGATACGCTACAGTTAGCATTTGATCCCAGTGACTTGGACCCATAATCCCACATCGGGATAATCATTATTATAGACACAGGGGCGACCACTAGCAACAGTACTACACTTCAACATTCCATCCAGTTGACAAAAACCCAAAATCTAACTTCTCCTCTTTGATGTGGGGCACATCAACCATTTTATAACATTCACTTAGTTCGGTAAAACAAGGTTCATAATCAAATCACAAGCATTTCATTGCGTCTTATTTCTTTTCTTATCAGTAGCCTAAGACGGAAGCAATCATATATCTTAAAAGACTTTAAAACGTTTAACTCATACCTTTAGAAATGTATGTATAAATTTTAATTAAAAATAGCAGAATGTACTTACACGAGCCGCTAACCGAATCCGAAAATTTCGTTTGACTCCGACCCTAATCTTTTTCTTCCAAATCAAAAAAAAAAAAACGATGAATCGGTGATAAATTAATGCCATCAGCGTAAAATTATCTTATAGTGTAGGAAAATGTCTCGATTCCCCCCACCCCCCACCCCCAAAAAAAAATTAAGAGGGTACAAGGCAACCAACTACTAAACATAGTAAATGACACTAGAGTGTCACCAGAATTGTATAAAATGAAGTGTCTCATTAGTACAGGATCACCATAAAATATTCAGACAAAAGTAATTGGATTTGCTATTTCAATTAAATCGACAACTCTTTTTACAAATAAAATTAATTAACGCCCTTCGCGGATGCCAAAAAATCTTAGAAATTTCCACATCTTAGGTCTCATAAAAATAACAAGGGTTACTCTTTAAACTTAGCCAAAATCAAATCAAAAAACACTTTTAAAATATCCAACTAGAGACTGTTGGAAAAACCTAGCCTTTCGCGACGCTTTCAGCTCCTTAAGAACCCTAACTCTAATTTCATCACGTGCATCCCCATACTGATCACACACCTACACTACACAGACACCCACTAACACCCGCATTTTGTGAAATAAACACATGAACACCCATTACACACGCGCATGCGCACTCCTGCACACCCTCCCTGAACACACACCAACACACACTTAACTCATACACACCCAAGTACAGTAGTTCACATACTAACACATCACACACACACACACACACACACACACACACACACACTAGTATACCCCCCCCCCCCACACACACACATAGAGCAACACACATCCACACACGACTGTAGCAGCCACAGTGTGTCCACAACACACTCACATCACCACTCATGGCTGCTTTTGCAGCCCCTTCCTCATTCCTCACGCACTGTACATATTACACAGATAGTCAGCACTAACACTTGTATATACACAACCTCACACAGACATACCGTGCACATATAGTGAAACACACACACACACACACACACACACACACCGTACTGTGTTTACACATACTTTCACATTGAAATTTATACTCAAACTTACACTAAATACAAGCCTAATCACCTACCTATTACATCCCCAAATCAGACTAGAATAACCCTACTAACAAACACACTAAAACACCTAAAACATACACACTAATTGCACTAAAATTAAAAACAAATAAATTATTTAAAGGCCAAAATTTCCTTCCAATTTTTTTAACTCGTTCTCCTCTCTTTTACGGCCGAAAACTTCTCCCGATTTCATATTTTCTTTTCCACCCCATTTTCTTCCCCCAATCTCCTTTTAAAGCCCTAAAACCCTAACTTCATGATTACTCACCTCCCCTAAACCTCAATGCATGTGCACGCAAAACCCACTATGGTGTGAGTGGAGAAGAGTGGCTGCCTTAGACAGCCACGCAAGACTTGCAATCTTTCTTTTTTTTTATTACTTACATAATTAATTAATTTTTTTTAAATTGATTGATGTTTAGATATTACAGTCTCAATCTGTAATATAGAGATAAAACAAAATATTTGATAAAAATTGCAAACTGAGAAAAGTCAACTTTTATAAAAAAAATTCAAAATTTGAGACATTATCTGCCCCTAATTCAGTCATTATCTATGATTTTATTAGATGGGATATACCAAATGTCAATCAAAGATTAATCACACTTGCATTACAGCTAAATCACAAAATAATCTAAAATCTTCTCAGTAAATCACTCTCTTGACATGTGCATCGGACCCACCTAATTGGATTGACTGAGCCCAATTACTAAATGGACTAGACAACTGGATTGGACAAATCAATTGACCAGATTAAATTAGTTAAGTTTGATATATTATTAGGCCTACACCTGTAATAATAACACTTAATTAAGAAGAAAGCCCAATAATTATTTAACTAATTAAATGAGTACAAAAATAGGGTGTCTACAGAGCCCATCAGTAAGGAAGCAAGCGTGGCAAATATCACCGAAAATAACACATTTTTGTATTGAAAATACATGAAAAAGATCACAAGACACGTGGATAATTCACAGATATAAGGTTAGAAGGCTTCGTACATATCCTCTGAGGATGTATTAGACCAACGCATTTTAGAACAAGAGATATTGTTTAAAGCCGAAAATAAAAACAATGATGATTGGTCGTTGAGTGACCAGAAATTTGTCTGTTGCTAGAGCCATCAAATCGATTTGTGTGGTCGACAAACGCGAACTTACAATAACTTACATCCAGATACCGGAGCCATCAAATTAAATTGAATGGTCATCTAGATGTGCAAAAAGAATAACTCTGTTCGGTGCCCAAGCCACCAAATCTAGATATCAGAGCCACCAAATTTATTTGTGTGGTCGAAAGACGGAACCTTATATCTAGATATTGGAGCCACCAAATCAATTTGTGTGGTCTTCTAGATATACGAGGAAGAGAATCTTGCCTGTTATTGGAGCCACAAACCTATTAGATGGTCAACAGACAAGATGAAGTATTGTTATATGCCAAAGCCATTAGATCAACTTAATTAAGTGGTCCTATAGAAATACAAAGGATAACTTTGCCCGTTACTGGAGCCACCAAATCAATTTGAGTGATCGACAGTCAAAGTGGTCATATGATTGAGTGCTAGAGCCATAACGTGCTCAAGCGGCTGGTAGTTTGACAAAATCAAGACTTATATCTGAGAGCCGGAGCCAATAATGCCCTTAAACAGTTGGTCGGTTTGATACAAGGATGAGAATTTTCTAAAGCATCACTCTAAGCTAGAGCCAAAAATGTGAAAAGCTAGTCATTTTTTTTGGATAGAATGTAACAATTCATTTTAAATTGATGTGTACAATACCAAGGAGTTGAGTAGTACATTCACAGGTGTGTGGGATTCACTAACACGATGTGCAAACATAAACACATGCCAATAGTAAAATTTTTGAACACTTACTCATGCTAATATGGAGTCAAAGTGCAAATACAAGATTTCTTTTTTTCTTTTTAAGGGGCATTAAAACTGGTTGGTCGATTAAAGAGCTAAAAGGGCAAAAATGACATGTCAAAAATCGGCCGATTAATCAGAGAGTAGGGAGTGTCAAATATAAAATGACAAAAACCAGCTGGTTAGTCAATGAGTTTGACAGACTTAAACGAAAAAGTCTTCAGTTTATCTGTTCATATTTGGGCGCAATTTCTAGGGTTTCTTTCAGACTTCAGTTCACAATCTAATCCATTTCTCTCTCAAATTCGACCCTAAGAAGGATTTCTCCCTTTCTACTCCATCTGAATTTTGACTTCCCTTTTATAAATTCTTAAAATCTCTCATTCTTCTTCCTCAGTTTCACTCTAAATCACGGCATTTCAACGCACAAGAAAGGGACACGAAGGAGGGCCCCAAATTGGGCATGTCTCGCACTTTCGACCAATGATTTATACGGATGATCACTCGATCATCACACCGGATTAGGATGGCATCTTAGCCATCTTTTTTTTTTTCATGGATGAGGTATATTTTAAATTCTCTCTCTCTAGATTTTACACACTCATTCACACACTTTTCCCACTGTCATCTTTTGCATGCAAAGTAAGGCCCACTTGATATTTTTCTCCTTTTTTCATGCATTCCATGCACAAAATGGAAGGTCCCTAAATTTTTTGCTCTTTTTTCCTTTGATTTTTTTACAGCCCCTCCCCTCGAACATCCACTATAGAGGCTTCCCAAATCTAGTACGACGGCGAGATCGGCTTTGATCAATTTTTAAACAAGTTACATGCTGTTTCTTGGAGTAAAAAACATTTACTGAGCTTGGCAAAGCGTTTTTGGGACTCCACAATTACGTTCCCTCTATTGTTCGGGGAGGCTAAGCTTACCCTGTACAATTTTGGAATATCACGAGTATTCATGTTCAAGGGAGGCCTATCAAATGGGCCTATGATCTCGATAAGGACCGCGACCTCGTGGCGCGGTGTCTTGGGTTCGAGTCGTCCTTTTATTTTGCTTGCTACCCTTTGATTTTCGAGAATACCAATGAGGCATCGATTAATCAGTATGCCTGGGGGTTACTGCTACACGTCTTCTGGGAGACGTTGTTTAGCAATGGGGACGATTTTGGTGCCGCTTTGGTGCTTGAGGGTTTTGGAGGACATAGGGGAGATTGGGGAGTACAAGTGGCGTACTCTGGCCATGCCCGATCTGTTAGGCTCAGTAACCTGGGGCCAATCCTTAACCTTAATGGGATATTGCAATGGTTGGGAGGTATGTCCCCACTCTTGAACTTTTCCTGATATTTAGCATGCATTCGATAGTATATTGCTCAATGTTTGTCTTTGATTACATATTTGGGCTTGAGGTCGCGTTCACTGCGATTGGCAGAGGGGTACACAGATTAGACTAGACTTGCGTTGTAGCTGTGGAATATCTATGATGAGAGAGTTGGGGCTCCGATGGGGGTGTGCCACGGCAGCTTCAACAGCTTGACCCAGCGTCTAATAAATTTCTCTTTTATATTTTCTCATTGATTTTTTATTTATCAAAACTCACATATTTTCTTCCTTTTCTGGGATCCCTGTCCAAGTGGCAAGAGGGGGAGTATTATCAAGAAGAGTTGGAGCTCACTCAGTGTTAGGTTTTGTTGGTAGGGTACTTCCAGAAGGAGTTCTTCCTGGGTGAGAGGGTGGTCTTACAACATCACTCGATGGTCGAGATCCAGATTCCGGTTGTTGTACCTATGGAGGTGTATCGGATGGGGACACTGGAGTGAAGACTGAGGCAAAGTCTAACGTGGGGGACTATAGTGTCAAACACTGATGTAACTAAATGACCCTCACACCTACAAGGTGTGCGTTCGGGAGGATCTAGCCCGTCCCTTGATGCCAAAGTGGACGAAGAAGATCTAGCAGCTAGAACAGTGAGGGATAAGAAGGGGAAGTCCGAGGACGAGGTGGCCCAGAGGGAATTCCCTTATTTCTTGGTTAGTGCTTGTGCTCTTAATGGGGGGAAGGGTCACGGGACAGAGTTGATCCCTCAGCCTAAGAAGGATGAGGATGTGCTAGGGCTAAAAGAGTTAGTCCATGTTAAGATGGTACACTCAACTCTTACTCTTAATTACATGCAATTTGATTCTTCATTTGACTCCAACCCTATAATGTACCTCTACAAGTTCAGAACAAGCTACTGCAGGATGCATACCATATGATTTACAGTTTGAAGGATATTTCGTGACTTGGAGGAGGTGTACAGGACATTAGGAGAGACAAAAGAAGTGCCTACACCTAACTCCTAGATGCCACCATCGAGGGGTGGATCGAGTGCTAGGCAGAGCGAGAGCTCCAGAGAGAATGTTGTTACTTCTCTTTAGACCCCTACAAAGGGAACTCCAATAGCACGGACTGGAGGCTGGAAAAAGATGAAAGCGACAAGCTGGGTCCCCCTCAGGCCTATTCACAAATCTGAGTCGGTGCCACCAAACAAGAAAGAGGTCGCGAGAGCGAAAAAGAAGAAAGCCTCAGCCCCCTCACAGTCAAAGAAATTGTCCATCCACCGATCGACTTCGGTCACCCCTATTCTATACAAGATGTGACGACCCGCTCTGGTACCAACTGTTACGACCCAATATATGCTAATCACCCAAATCAATATTTTCTAATAAAAACACAATGCAATCCCAATCAGATTAGAGGACCTAACGACTGATATTATATCTTTAACACAAGTAAAAATAATCCGAAGTCAGATTACAAGACCTACAAATAAGTTGCAAGATTTCTAAACTCCAAAATTGCAAGTCTCGTTCACATCCCCGCTTGAACATGCTCATCAAAATAATCATCTGCACTAGAAAAGGTAAACTGTGGGGGGTGAGCCGAGTAGCCCAGTAAGTGGAATAATCATAGCACCATAGGATCAGAATTAAACACGATAAACAATTTCAGGATCAGTCAAAATATTTGACGCCCAAACCGTCAAAGCAACCGTGGCTTAGTACCCTGAACAATTTGTAAACCAATTCAATATCCAAGTTATATATCAAATCTACCACTTCAGCATCTTGCTTTCGGTATCCTCAAAGGGATCCGCCAAAGCTCAGCTGTCTCATAACATACCATGCACATGGACAAATCACTGGAGCACTGTTATTGATCAAAAGTACTAAAGCCACGTCCCTCAAACATATTTCAAAAATAAGTTATTTACCAATATTCAAAACAAAGCATTTGAGCAAGATTTCAGAACAATAGTGTTTAAGAGTACAACGAACGTTGAGAAATAAACCCCCTCACTTAAATCACGAAGAACACATTTATACAATCGCTCCCAATCAAGCCCTATGATTCCCTTTTCATAATCGCAGCTAATTGTCTTCTCTCACTCTTTAGTTTCAATCTACTGATGAAAGTCAAAGATAACTTAAAGCAATTTGAAAATATCAAAGGCCTATTTATAGAAATTTTCTAGGGAGCACGAGGTGGATACAAACACGACGGGGCGAGACAAGGCTGCGCCACCTAAAAAGCACGACAAGGCTCGAAGCACGAGATGGCAAGACAAGGTTGTGCCACCTAGCAAGCACGTATCATCAATACAATTACAACAGTATCCCATCAGATTACAAGCCCTAAAAATGGGTTACAAAGATTTCTAAAACTCCATTTTTGCAAGACCCGTTGACGTCCCCGCTTGAACATGCTCATCAAAATAATCATCTGCACTGGAAAGGTAAATGGTGGGGGGTGAGCCGGGTAGCCCAGTAAGTGGAATAATCATAGCACCATAGGATCAGAATCAAACACGGTAAACAATTTCAGGATCAGTCAAAATATTCAACGCCTAAACAATCAAAGCAACTGTGGCTTAGTACCCCGAAAAATTAGTAAACCAATTCAATACGGAGTTGCACATCAAACATACCACTTCAGCATCTTGGTTCCAATATCCTCAAAGGGATCCGCCAAAGCTCAATTGTATCATAACATACCATGCACATAGACAAATCACCATTGTCATTGATCAAAAGTACTAAAGCCACTTCCCGCAAACTATTTCAAGTATTTGAGCAAGCTTTCAGAACAACAGTGTTTTGGAGTACAACGAACGTTGAGAAATAAATAACCACGTGGCATAAAAGAATAGTGATATGGAATTCCCCTTACCTAAATTACGAAGAATCCACTTATAAAATTGCTTGCAATCAGACCCTATGATTCCTTTTTTATAATTGCTGCTAATCTTCTTCTCTCACTCTTTAGTTGTCTATCTATTGAAGAAAGTATAGAATAACATAAATAAATTGAATAGATCAAAGGCCTATTTATAGAAATTTTCTAGGGAGCACGAGGTGGAAAGAAACACGACATGGGGAGACAAGGCTATGCCACCTAGCAAGCACGACAATGCCAACCAAAGCACGACAAGGCTCAAAGCACCAGTTCGAGCTGGCAAGACAAGGTTGTGCCTCTTAGCAAGCACGACAAGGCTTGAAGCACGAGGTGTCACAATTACAGGATCACACCTTACAAGCACGATAATGCCAATCCCAATTGTCATTTAAAATCATCATCAAATTTTCCTCAACCAACCAGTAATATATTGACCACCTCTAAATTTTGGGGTGTTACACAAGACCTAAGAGAAGCCTAGTGGGATGATAGAGCCCTTCGTGTTGAAATCACCCCCCTGATTCTGAGGACAAAGACTAAGAAGAAAGGCGAGATGAAGAAGCCTCAGGATCTGGTAACAAGAAAAAGCCCACCCTGAAGAAGCCCCGAAAGATTTGAGATTTGGTCATATTAGATTCTATCCTAAGGTTAGAATTAGGAGTTCATTAGGAAATCTTCGAACAATTTTTACATGTTATGTTTTTATGTTAAATGTTATATTTTGATGGATATTTATACACTTGTACATACAATGAAGTATGGGACGAAAACTGGGTTCGGATTGCTTTGACAACGGGTACAAGGTTTGGCCATCAAATAGGCGTACTTGCCAAAATTCATTTAACACTAACCACCTAACCAGTTAGTCAGTAAAAAAACATTTGAAGTTTTACTCTAGAGCATAAAATCGACCGGTTGGTCAAAAACAATTTTTTAATCTTTGGTAAAACTAGACGGTTTGTCAGAGAGATTGATCTTTATAGACAGAATAACAGGGGGAAACTGCTGGTTCGTCAAAAACCGTCTGGTTAGTCCAATAAGTTTTTTAATTTTTTTTAATTTCAAATTCTATCTCCATACAACTTAGGGATTTTTTTCCCATATATATTCGAGATACACCCTTCAGAGGTGGCAAAGGACTCCCATTCTCATAAATAAATTCTGATGGCTTCCGAGAGAATCTGAAAATTTTCGAGATTCAATTCTAATCTTTTTGCCAATTCTTGCAATAAGGTAGAACTCATTCACTTGGACGGACATTTCGTCTGAAGGCAGTCATGAGTGTGTACGGTTGTCATCCATGAAGATGTTCTTCAGGCTGCTTGCAAATTTTGGGATTCCCAGGATCATGTCTTCCAGTTCAGTCTTGACGATTTTTGCCCTATATATGAAGAATTTGTGGCCTTGTTAGATATCCTTATAGAATTACCCATCATTATTCCTGTTATCTAATATCAATATCATCTATCCCTTATAAGTTTGTTAAAGTTAGCGTAGAGTGGGCTAGGTCTTTCATTTGCGGTAAACACATTCTGCTTTCTCCCCCAATAGAATATTTTTCTACTAAACCAGGCAATCATGATAAGCAATATGCAAGTCGCTAAGTGCCTACCTTGGCACTAGTTCTGTTGCCAAGTACCTCACTATTGTGGGCCCGAGAATTACTGCGTGAGTTTAACGGACCTAAGGTGTCTTTGTGAGGGAGAACCTTAATTCCAGTAGTGGTAGCTGAAAACCATCAATGTTAATACCAAAGTGCATAAAGAAACTAGTGTAGCATTCGAGGGCAGCCCTTTGCTTTCTATATGTGGCTTTTAGATGATATGCGACTTATAGTTTATTGAGGTGAGATGTTATCCTTGACCTATTCATTCTAGGCCCTTGCTTTTTGAGGGTCATTCGGGTATTGATGCTTAGACCCAATTTTTCTGTGTCGAAGAATCTGGGGATATCCATTGGTATTGTAACTGATGGAGGACTCATCGCGCATTCTGTGTACTTTCGCAATATCACCGTGTTTGCCTCATGGGACTATGTTTGGATGTTCAGGCAATTTGGTTACGAGCATATTGTTTCGGTATCCTATAGAAATTTCTTCGTAGTGCGAGAACTCACTCGCTCTCTGATTCGACTATTTTACAAGGTTGGGAGACCCATCCATATCGTTATCATTCCACAGAGGCTGGGGTGTTTGTTACTGGTTAGATGTTATTACTCTGTTACTATGATATGGATTTCTCATCTGGGAGACAGTTTTGACTACTGATAAAAGACTGCAAGCTGAGTTTGATTGAGATTTCTTGAGTAGCAGTAAGATCAAATTTCTTGAGAAGGCTAAGGAAGAAGCTCGTTTTCCAGGAGGTTTAAGGCCTGACTACCATGATTCTTGCAAGTCATCCCAGAGCATAGTTCAGGCTTTTGTCGACCTCAAATGACAGAGGTGACAAGAGTCATATGGATCCAGCAATCTTAGATGTTTGAAGAAAAGTTCGTTCGACGAAAATCCGATACGGGCCATGGACTCTGAGGACCCTCAGATCAGATGGGTTCTGCCAGTTTCGAAATATAATCATTGAAGAAGATGGTTGACTACCAAAGCTATGCCGGGCTCTGAAGACGGAGACGGTGTAGATGCTTGTTGAAGGCTAGTTTGTTCCAAAGCATCGAAATGCGGTGAAAATTAGAAAAGCGGGGAGCAGTTCAATGATTAAAGCATGAACTTCAGAGGAGAGGATTCCAACAATGGAGAGCCTAACTTAGAAGGAACGATAAGCAAAAATTTGACTTGGTTACATTTTTGGACGAGGATGCTTGGGAAAGAAGAGAGGGATGTGATGGCAATAGTGATAAATAGTTTACTTTTAGGTTGTTGATAGGACTTAGAAGTATTATTCTTTTGCCCTAACTTTTGCCTAAGACGGCCTTTGTAGGGTTTTCGACCTAGCAGGCTTTTTATTATTTTTTATTCTAGTATTTTTTTCCTTTTGCCCATGTTGCCCCTTGCAAGGTTTTCAACCTAGCAAGCCTTTTATTATTTTTTCCCTAGAATGTAGTCAAAACTCATAGTTAGCGGCATAAAGATTATTTACTAAAACTTGACTGCAACCGAGGCATCTTTACGGGCTACCTATGTACCTCCATCTGAAGTGTTACTTCAAATTGTGTGTGTTGAGTTGATTTAAGGAGGACTAGATCATTCATAGTTCATTTACAATTCTAGTCAGGCATAGTATTTCTTTAGTCAATCTAATTCACTAGTTGTGACAGTTCAATCCCATATAAATTGACTAATCGGGCTGCACCTCACGTCATGAGTTACTTGATCATATAGGGTCAGACCAGTAAGGCTCAAATTGCCCTCGTGGCTTCTAGATTTAACCAATATTCTCTTTTATGATCAAGTCTCCTTGTTTTAAGCCACGTTCTTTTACCCGCTTATTTATTAAATGCTCAAGCAATTTTTTTTAGTAACCCTAGATATGATAGAGGGCTTTTAATATCTTCTCGTCTGCCAATGCTAACTCTTTGAAATGATGTTGTATCCAATCTTCTTCGGCTATCTAATTTTCCAACAATACCCTAAGAGAAGCTATCTCTAATTCTACTGGGAGGACTGCCTCTATGTCATAATCGTAGCCCTAGTAGATGTTCTCACTAAAATCCTACAGCCCCAGAGAGCATAGGAAAGTTTGTCTGGCCAACTCCAACATCTTACTCAAAATATTTTTGATATTCTTCTTAGTAACGTCTATGCCCCATTAGTCTGTGGATGGTAGGGTGAAGATCGGTGTTGAATGATACCATACTCTTCGGCCAAATTTGTGACCTCCCCTTCCCATTGTCAGAAATTAACTCATGAGGAATGCCATATCTACATATAATGTTTGTCCAAATGAATTGAGCGACCATATTGGCATTTAACAAGGCATATGATGTGGCTTGTACCAACTTTGTAAAGTAGTCTATGGCCACGAGTATGAACTCATGTCCGTTGAAAGCTTTGGACTGATCTTTCTTATTACGTCTATTCCCCAAACTAAGAAGGGCCATGAAGATGTCATGTTGTACAACTCCAGAGGAGGGAGGTGTTGTAAGTTGGCATACACCTGGCACTTGTGACACTTCCTCATGTGCTTGATACAATCTTGTTCCCTGGTACTCCAATAATGTTCTTATCAAAGCACTTTCTTCTCTACCATTCGTCCATTAACATGGGTCCACACTCGCTTGCGGTTATGTCTTCTATGATCAAATAACCTTCTTTCTTCATGACACACAGTAAATGATCCCCATTATAATGTCTCTTAAATGGGTTTCAGTCCCACATAATGAATTGTGTTGCCCATTGCTCAAAGACACGCGCTCTTTCATGGGAGCTCCTTCGGGAGATTTACCATCTCGAATTAAGGTTTGGCTATCCATTTACCATGGTTCTTCTATTTGGTTTCCTCTATGGGTGCGGTCATCAAACAATAGGTTGGTCAATCCTTCTTCTGGATCACAAATGGCTCTAATTCCTATTCATCGGGTATTTCCACCATCAATGACAACGTTGCTAAAGCATCAACAAAATTATTCTTGAGTCAAGCAGGTACTAGAATTCTATATCTTTGAATTGGTCTATAATCTTCTCTAAATGGACATGGTATGCTTGTAAAATGTTCATCTCAAATTCTCTAGATTCCCTGTATCTGATGTATGATCAGGCTGAATTGGCATACATTGTAATTTCCCTGACTCCTAGTTCAGAGCTATTTCTAAGGCGATGATGCATGCTTCGTATTCAACTGTATTGTTAGTACCATCGAAAGTCAACTTAATATCTATTGGTTTATAGGCCATGTCAAGTGAGATCACTAGTATCCTTACTCTAAATCCTTTAATTTTGCGGCTCCATCAAAATATAAATGCTATCTTGTCTCAAATCTTATGACACAAACATCTTCTCTAAGGAACCTCGCCTCCCATCCTCTAGTGTTCTCTGTCAAACAGTCGACTAGTACATCTGCCATAGCATTTCCTTTTATTGACTTCTTAGTGAAATATGTGATATTGAACTCGAAAAGCAACACGAGCCACTTTGTCATGCGATTGGATAAGATCGAATTCTCAAATAAATATTTCATCGGTTCCATTCTAGTTAGCAATCTAATGGAGTAAGCTAACACGTAATGTCGTAATCTCTGTGTTACCTAGGCTAGTGACAGGCATGTCTTTGCTAAAGCTAAATGGTTCATTTGCCCATAGGTTAACTTTTTACTAACATTGTAGATGACTCTCTTTACCAGTGAATTCTCTAGATGCTAAGCCAACATCGCTCTAGCTGGCTATCTATTACAAAGTAAAGCAATAAAGGATTATCGGGTATAGGGGCTCAAGACTGGAGGGTTACTCAGGTACTACATAATCTTATCAAAAGCTTACCAGCGAAGAGGCTTTAATTCCTTGGTTAAATCTTTCTTTAACAACTTGTAGATTGGCTCGCAAATCATGGTCAACTGGGATATAAATCGACTGATGAACTGGATCCTACCTAAGAAACCTCATATTTCTTTCTCACTCTTTGGTGAAAGCATCTCCACTATGGCCTTACTTTTAGCTGAGTCGACCTATGCCCTGCCTACTAACCATAAAAGTTAGTAGCTTGCTTGCTGTAACTCTGAACACACACTTCTATGGACTGAGTCTCACATTGTATTGCCTTAATCTCTAAAAATACTTCCTCAGAACTGTACAATGATCTTTCTCTTTCTTGAATTCAATGATCATGTCATCTATGTACACCTCTATTTCTTTATGGACCATGTCGTGAAAGAGGGTAGTAGCGGCTCACTGGTATGTAGCCCTAGCATTTTTAATCCAAATGGCATCACTGTGTATCAAAATATGCCCCATGGTATGGTGAAGAATGTTTTCTCCTGATCCTCAGAAATCATCTTTATCTAATAATATTCCATGAAACAATCTACAAAGGAAACCAACCCGTGGTCCAAGGTGTTGTCTATGATCATGTCAATGATGGGAAGGAGAAAATCATCCTTGGGAAAAGCTCCAATTTACGTCTCAATAGTGAACGCACGTCCAGACTTGACCCGTCAATTTAGGGACATGTACTATGTTAGCTAAGGGTACTCAATAACCCTAATAATCCTATACGGAGGAGTTTCATAACTTTTTTCTTGACCTTGAGAGACCATTCGGGTCTCAACTTGTGGAGTTTCCATTTAATGGGTTTAAATTTGGAAGAGTAGGTAGGGGATGCTCAACGATTGGCAGATATATACCGAGCATGTCAATATATGACAAAGCAAATATACCATGAATTCTTTTAGGAATACAATGATTCTCTCTCTTTCTCCCTCATCTAGGCTAGCCTCTATTTTTATTTCTTTTGCATTCTCGGGCTTTGCCTATGTTGAATTTGACTTTTTCTTCTGCCCACTGGCTGGACCCGATTTGGCTCTCGATTTTCTATTTTTTTCAAGTATTTTTTTCTCTTCTTCATCCATTAGTTGTGATTCATCATCAATCGTGTGGATTAATTTGTCATAACTTGAATCAGTAACCAAAGAGTAATCAAAATTGATCATCATATTATTTATTAAAAAGTTAGGAAAAACATAGTAGGCAAGAAAATTCAGATTGTCTAAAGAAACATAAGCATCTAGGTCATCTAGTTCAGGAATCGTCTCCGTGACAGGATGGTCCTCGGTGATCTCCCCCACAGCTAGCGATCTGTACTCAATCTTCCAATTTTGTATGTCGCCATGTGCCGAGGTAATTAAGCTTGTCGGGTCGGTAGTCTAGTCGTTCATCTCATAGATAAGCATAAGGATGTGCATATTATTGAAGCATGCCTTTATTCCTTCTGGCTCTATAAAGTCCATCCAATCAGAGACATTATCCTTGCTCAATTTTTTTGGGCTTGGCAGTCCTTCATTATACACCCATTCACAATCTAATCTCCCATCCGTCTATTAGCTTCTCGATCTACAATTAGACTGGCTCGGGAATCCATACTAAGGTCATTTTTCTCATTCCTTAACGAAATATCCATTCAGCGTAGAGACCTTCAACATGGCATGAGAGTCTATGACTCATCCGTCCTCCCTGGATTTTCTGGCATAAGCTATCCTTCTGAGATCTTCTTTCTTCCTTTCTTGGTGGGCTTGTATCCCAACCCAAACTGGTCTTCCTTATTTTCTAAAATAGGAAAACTAGGAAGCCTTTGGTAGTTTCGGCCTAAACTCTTTCCGGGTTGGTAATGCAGTCTTCTCATCATGGGAAGCAATGTGGTATTACTGCGAGGTGCAAAATTAAGAAAATTTTCAACAAAACTTCCTCAAAATCCAAACATTATACCGGGTTGCCGATCTTAATCCTACTAAAAAGTAGGTCTAAGGAGCCATGTGGGATTACAACACTGTCCTTGTCATTTTCCACCTGTCCTATCTGAGGTAACTGAAAATCTCCTATGATTGTAAAAACGGCCTTGTCAAGTACAAACTTGACCTTCTGATGCAGTGTAAAGGGGATCGCTTTGATCAAGTGTATCAAAGGCCTTCCAAGAACTAGATTGAAGGTAGGAGAAGGGGATATCTAATACCTAAAACTCTATAAATTGGTCATCCCAACTGTCATAGGGAGCTTGATCGAGCTGATAACCTCTCGCCTGGTGTTGTTATAGGCTCAGACATCTTGACTCGAAGGGGTAAATTTGGAGGGATCAATACCAAGGGCTTGAACAGTACGCAAGGAACATACATTAAGGGTTGTCTACGAATATTAAATGAATCCTCTTGTCAAGAGCCCACATGGTGATGTAGAGGGGTCGTTGTGGCTTGGTCCTAACTTCGACAAATCAAATTCAAAAAATGTAAGAACGCGTCCATAATGAATAGCCCTGAGCACATGGGATAGCTCTTTCTAGTTGAGTCTCTATGGGCAGTTGGGGATTGCGGAACAGCTTGATCAAGGTCTGTCTGTGGGAGTAAAAAGTAGATAGTTATCTCAAGATAAAGATGTTAGCTTGGGTCTCATCATCTGGTGGGCCTTGGGTCTGGTAGACTCGACCAGACCTCGTCAAATGTGGCACTGTGACATTAGGTCTAAACACGAAGCTATGTCCTTATCATAATCTTCTTTTTTTACTGAGAGGGCTTCACCTTCCATCAACTCTTCCCATAAGATCACATCACAAAACTCTAGTAAAGAATCAAAAATAGATACAGACAAAACATCCACATACTGATTGACTAAGTTATGAGTGTAATAGTATCTATTACTCGAAGAACATCGTTGATAGCATTAATATTGCGAGTTGGTAAGGGTTCGGTCTTATGTTATCTTGGTAAGAGGGGATACTTCACCTTGTCGATAAGGTCTTGAATGCCATGTCGGAGGGCGATGCATCTCTATGTAAAGTGGCCCTTTCCCTAGTGATCTCTGTAAAAAGCTTGTACATCATATCCCACATGTATCATTGTTAGCATTCGGGTAGAGTGATTTGGATATCATACCCCTCCTTAACAACTGCTCAAACACCTTGGACAATAGAGCATTCAACGGGGTAAACTTTCTTCTAGGTTCAGTACTTGCTTTCTAAGACCTTACTTGTTGTGCTCAGATACTGTTGACATTGTTGGCACTGGTGGGCTTAGGTTGGGCATTGAAATTCCTCGTGTCACATTGAAAGACTCCGAGCTTCATTTCTCGGAAGATGGTCCCCTTGTTGATCGCATCTTCTATCTGCACTAGAGATCCCATCAAAGACCTAAACGATGTATGGTAGTGTCCAAAGATGTATACTAGCACTAGATTGTTTCTCACTATGTTAACTTGTTCTTTTAACGGGCGGTTTACCATCTAAGCAGCCTTGTTTCTCCATCTCATGGTAAAAGCAGATACTTATTTCATCAGCTCTTGCTTGGGGGTCTCTATGTCTCTACGGGTGATATCCAAGTTTGCGTTGACTGGTATTGATTCATAATCTCCCGTATTGCATCCTCCTATGTCTAAACTCAGGCTTCATCTAGGGTAAGGAACCATTGAGAGGCGGCCCTTGTCAGGGTGCAGCAAAAAGCTAGATTAACTGATTTTGGTTGACTCCGTAAGGGGCCAACACACTCATTTACATCTTGACGTAGATTTTGGGGTCTGTGGTTACATCAAACTTGTCCATATCGGGCATCTGAACTCGGGTGACAATCGTTTTTCCGGATTCAGCGTGAGTGTACTGAGGTCTAGCGGGTCATCTGCCCTTCTCATTCGGGCAATCTAGGACTTGAGGGTGGCCAGCTTATCCTTCCATTCTAGAGCAATTTGTTTTCTTTTCTCATATTCTGACTCATATTGCCATTCAAACTCGGCCTTCTTCTTATTGTGCTTCTTTTTAACCGTAGACTCATCCTCATGTTCTCTTTTACCCTACTTGCTAAGGTTTTTGATATCCTCGGATGTTCATGCCTTTGATCAGCAAGGGCTGCCGCACCACCCTAAAAAACCCTTTGTAGTTCCCTGGCGATGCAGACCAAATCTACCAATTGTGGGTTTTCTTGTGTCATTTGGGTTCGCATGAGTTTTCTGGATGAATCTCGATGCCAACCTCTTTTAGCCTCAACTCTATGGAGAATTTTGAAAATCTAAGCATCCAAACCAGCACATATAGAATTGGTAAGTTTATATCCCATAGGAGATAGGGAAATGATTAACTGCAGGGTTCTGACTAATCGTCAAGTTACGCAGTGGATTAACCCCGGTCAGTTGCTCAAGGGGTTTGGAGGCTTGGAATCCTGGATAACTCTAGAAAGTCAAAGTCTCGACTAACCGTCCGATAACTTGGTCAATTAATCAGCCGATTAGTCATTGGGTGGGAGGTTTTCGCCTGGAAAAATTATGGGGAGGTTAGATTCCTGACTTACTGTTCTGTCATCTAATGGGCTAACAGGCCTGTTGCTTAGTGGGTTTAGGGTTTTAGGGCAAAGCCAGCCATCATAGGAAAATTACCAACCAAATGAGGAATAGATTAAGTACAATTGGGTGCCTCAATAAACTCAGCAACACCATTATGATATGTTCCTAACTCTATACAATGTAAACCTCTTTAGATCGTTTGCAGCTTTGAAGTAATCTGAAAAGTACTTGCCCCGTATCTAATTCGGGTTATGGAGTTGGATAAAAAAACTAATCCAATTCGATACCCCAGCCAAGTAAGATTCCAAGCTAAGAGATTCTTGTTGTTCCATCTATAGTAAATTTGCACGGTAGGATGTTATTTTCTTATCTTTACATTATTTTCCATTTAATTTGACGAGGCTTGTTGACGGAACTCAGTATGTCGTTTCTAGCCTGCGTGGCCTTCTAATTATCTCTCTAGGGCTAAAGTTTATTCTTTACCTGAATATCCTAAAGCCTTAGTATAAGGTATCTTTAATAATCTCATTAAAAGGCAACACACAATTACGGTATTAGATATATCATAAGTTATTAGTTTTAGGGTGATAAAAAGTTTTCCACATGCACCACTATTAGTTTTTAGTAATGTCTTATTTGGTTATTTTCCAATCTTAAAATTTTTTTCTAGGTTTAATTTTTTCATACTATTAATCCTACATACCATATTATTCATGTTGCCAGATTTACTATAGTTTCCCTTTACAAAATATTTTGGTGGTCATTGCATTCCAATTTGTCATTAAGCCTTACCCTAGGATTATTATCTCTAACTTCTACTGTAGGATCTAGGGTATTAGTACGCATTGAAGGATTAAGGTTCAATACTCCTTAAAGTTAAGGTACATTCCGCCGTCTCTCTAAAAGGTTATTACTTTACGAATTTCCTTACACTCGAAGCTCAATTCAATTACGTTGGAACTTGGACACCAACATCTTTTGTTCGAGTTTTCTTTAGTTTGGAGTACCGAACGTGAAGAAGGAAGATGAATTATGTTTGGAATGATAGGCGATTCATTCGTTTTCACTTTTTAGTTTTTCATGTGGTTCATTTAAGAATTTATCTTCAGAACGGTCAAGATTTGGATCTTATATGCTGATTTGTATGTAATGAATCATTAGATCTTATATTGAATGTCAAATTTTTGAAATGATGACTTGATCGAGGAAAATGAGCAACTAGGTGATTAATATACCAAAATTTTGGGGAAAATATATCACGTTGCTCAATTTGTGAATCAAATTCATCAAATTTTAACTTTGATTTGTGTTACAAAAGGGACTAGTACTAACCATAACTTGTTATTCTCGTGTTTTCAGTTTGGAGAAAGATACGAGCGTTGTTGGCTGATTTGGTTACCTCCAATAGTCTCGTCATTGTTTTCCAAGACAAATACACAATAAGTGACATGTAGCTGGATTTCAAGTAAGGCAAGTCTTTGCTATATATCTTGGTGTTTTTTCACTCAAATCTATCAATAATTTATGCCTTTGCATTATCGCTAACCTTCAAAAATGATTCAAGGTTTTAGAAACATGTTAATGCAAATTTGTAATCTTTGCTTAAATATAAAGCTTAGTGTTCAATTTGAAACATATTCTACAATCTATTAGAAGGGTCAGATAATTATCGTACCATGGCTTAGTTTAAGGTGTTTTATAATTCATGACCTCGAAAATGATAAAAGTCTGTCCAGGTGCGAGGCATGTGCGCCACTGCTAACGCGACTATAACTTGATGCAGACTATTGTGATCCATAGTACACATGTTCTGTATAAAATCATTTAGACTTTGCTCAGCGAGAAAATGAAAGGAAGTGTGGAGAAATTCTATTTTATAAAGAAAACTAACATCATGCTTGGATCTTGAAGTCCGTATTGTATACCAAAGGAAAACATGGGGTAAAATCTGCTTTTTGGGAACTAAAGGATATTCCCAAAAAAAGGGAAAAAGAAAAAAGGTTTATTTATAAATGTTTGCTTCGGTTTCAATTTATAACCAAAGTAACTAAAAAATCAATGTATTGCTCTTCTAATGGACTCCAAAACCAGAAAAACATAGCAATGGTATCAAATTTTGGTTGTCATTCTGCATATTCTTCAGAAGCAAACAGGCAATGAATGGTGATTATGTAAAGCAGAAGCTATTTTGAACATTTGCATCAATCTCAAACTTCCTTTTAATTAAAGTTTACGACTCTTTACATTCACTTCTCCAGTCGTAAGTAAATTTCATGATCCAAACGTAACATTGAGGAACAAAGTTTGTATTTTCTCTTTTTTTCTACAAGAGTGATGCCAAGGAACGTGGGTTCGCAGTCGATGTGGAGGTGCCACAAGGAATGCAGTCCGAGTCAGATGCCAACTGCGCTGATGTGGGACACAGCAAGGATGGAGTAAGGACAGAGACCAAAGGCTTTCCAGACAGAGCCTGAGGGTGGCAGTACTGCGAGGGCGATGGTGCAGGGTGAATACACGATGACAGTCACAGTCCAATGCTTAGGTCCAGAGTCAGGGTCCTGTATATTTCTCTCTCTAGGATTCTAGAGTGAGAAAGTGAAAATGTCAGAGTTTTGTGAATCTAAAAATCTGAAGTCCTTGAATTCTCAAGACCTCTCTTTATAGAGGTTGAGATGATGATGTTATCACGCGACACATGGCTCTCCTCGAGAGTGACACGTCACCAAGGGGTCCACAGCTGCCGGTGATCCACGGACTGTCGAATCGCATATTCACCCGCCCTGCCCCCCACAGCATCGCTCTGTCTATCTGGAAAGACTGGCTCCCACAACGTCAGTGTTGCCAGAGAATCCCTTGATCTAGCCACCAATCCAAGCCTTTGTAGAGTCCCACAGGCCTGGCAGCGGTGGGGAAGACCCGACGCCCAGCTGCCAGGTGGACTAGGCGAGATGCCCTCTGAAGACCTGCTCCCGTCTCAGAGTGACCCGGGGGTCATAGTCCCTAGGGGTGCCGATGCGAGCCCCCAATGCCGAAGCACTTAGGCCAGTCACGAAGACACCCTGGTAGAGATAGTGTCCCAGAGGAGTCGCCTATCTCCCGAGTGAGTCCTTGTGCCAGAGCACTGGGAGCGCGTCAAGGTAGCATCCCGGAGGAGTTGTCTACCTGACGGACCAGGTAGCATCCCGAAGGAGCCGTCTACCTGGCAGAAGGGGAGTTGAAGAGCTCCCTGGTGGAGATAGTGTCCCGGAGGAGTCGCCTATTCTGCAGGCCGAGGTAGCATCCTGAAAGAGCCGTCTACCTCGCCAGCCGAGGTAGCATCCCAGAGGAGCCGTCTACCTGGCAGAAGGGGAGTTGAAAAGCTCCCTGATGGAGATAGTGTCCCGAAGGAGTCGCCTATCCCCATGGGTGAGTCCTTGTGCCGGAGCACTCGTAGCGGGTCAAGGTAGCATTCCAGAGGAGTCAGTTGGCCGACGTAGCATCCCGGAGGAGCCGTCTACCTGGTGGAAGGGGAGTTGAAGAGCTTCCTGGTGGAGATAGTGTCCCAGAGGAGTCGCCTATCCTCTCGGTGAGTCCTTGTTCCGGAGCACTCGGAGCGCGTCAAGGTAGTATCTCGAAGGAGCCATCTACCCGACTGAACGAGGTAGCATCCCGGAGGAGCCGTCTACCTGGCAGAAGGGGAGTTGAAGAGCTCCCTGGCGGAGATAGTGTCCCGGAGGAATAGCCTATCCCCACAGGATGCTGCATGGAGAGTAGATCGAAGCATGTTCCACGACCAAGGCAAGGTGCGCATGGTGTGGTGAAAGGATGGACCGATTCAAGGAGCATGGTAATATGACAGAGAGCCTAGGGGGGACGATTGTGTTAGTGGCATGGCGCACGGGCGCGACAGAGTGAGTAAGGTGTCGGGGGTACGTTTGTGTCAGTGGCGCGGTGCATTGGCACGGCAGAGTGCGTATGGTGCCAAAGGGTACTAAAGTGTGACAGAGAGCCAGGGGGCACGACTGTATCAGTGGCGCGGCGCATGGGCGCGACTGAGTGTGCATGGTGCCCGGGGCACATGTCATGGAGATAGCACAGCGCATGGGCGCGACGGAGTGCGTATGGTGCCGAGGGCACTGTAGTGTGACAGAGAGCCTGGGGGCACGGCTGTATCAGCAGCGCGGCGTACTGGCACAGCGGAGTGACGTCCGGGCGACGGGGGTCGCAGAGTGACATCTGGGCCCTTGTAGAATAGTGAAGATGCTAAGTATGGAAGCCAAAGGCCAACCCTTTGGGGGAAGGCCAAGGCCAACCCCAGAGGGAGGCCGAGGCCGACCCCAAAAGGGAGGCCAAGGCCGAGGCCGACCCCAAAGCGAAGGCCAAGGCTGACTTTCTTCGGGAAGCGCCAAGGTGCGCCGATGGGCGAAGTGCAACGGTTGGAGCGTGATGAGCAATCACGAAAGGATGAGTTTCTTGGTGACGAAGTCACGTCAAAAGAGTGAGAAGTGCATGTGACTTGAGCATGCACCTTTGACCGGTTGGAATCGTTGAATATTGCCTGTTGCTTGTGCGGACTTGTCATGCAAAATGAGACCCCCAGTGGGCCTTTGGGTGTGACCAGAATAGGTTGGGAACAAAGAGTTTATTTAGAAATTACGCGAGGTGGTCAGTTAGCTTTTAATTTCAAAAATAAAACAAAAGTTGACCATCTTAGTGTACTCACATATGCCCCCATGTAGGTAATACCATGCCAGAAGCAAATAGATTTTCATAAAGGCGTGCACAGTTAAACGACATACTTTTTCACATGCACCACTGTAAGCAGTATAAAAATGTCTCATGAGGTATTTTTGTACTAACTTTAAACTTGTCTTTCTAGTTTAATAGTAATTGATTTGTTCTATAAATTACAAATGTGATATTATCGATTTTGCTAGATCTCTAGGAGTTTCCCTTTGTAGTGCCTCTAATTTGACATTAAGTCGTACTCATCAGTATCTTTATTTTCTACTCTAGGATCTAGGGTTTTAGTAAGCAAATAGGTTACACTGTGATATTCTTTTTGATATCCATAAGGGCTCAAAGTATAGGTGCGTTTCACCATCCCTTCAACATTCAAGTAGTTACCTTTATCTGCCAAGCCCCATTTATTCATCCTTGGAACTCGCATCCAGACAGTTCATGTGCAACATTCCTATCGTGTGGAGTAATTGAACCTCAAGAAGTTAGAAGACCAAGGTTCCGAACAATGGGTAGGTCATTTGCTTTCACTTCTAATTTTTTTTTTCTAATAAGATTGTAAGATTTTATGTTGCGTGCATATCGTTATATGAGGATCTACTTATAAGTAATGCTATATCTTGTTTTGAATGCTAGACATGATACTTATGTCAAAGGTCAAGGAAGATGAGTAATTAGGTAACTAACCCAACAAATTTTAGGAAGGAAATTATAAATTGTGCTAAGTTCTTGAACCAGGTTCATAAAATTTTGAACAATCAAAATGTATGATATGGGTACAATAGATAGAGCTAGTTAGCTTAACAAAGTCATTCATTTTTTTCAAATTTAAGAGATACACGTCTTGTTGTCGATTAGGTTACATTTTTATAGTTTCCACGATGAGACTCAGAAGAACATCTTTGATTTCTCATCATTTTAGGATGTTGTGTATCTACCGAATAGTGTTTGTAGTGACAAGAACAATCAACTCATAGTTCTTGAAAATGGTAAACGAAGTGCTAGGTTTCAACTATGCACTACTATATATCTTAGTGTTCCCCATCAGTGGAATTTAGGCTTTAACTAACACAGTAACACAAATGTTTATTTTCTGTCTATACACAAACCTTAGGGCTCCATTTGAAGTATATTTAATAATAATTGTAAAAGGTCGCATAGTTTTCTTTACCATGATATAACTTTAGGTGCTTTACAAATTATTTATGAGGAAAGAAAGATAGGTATCCATGTGCGAGGCACGTGCCATTATGTCCCTTCCCTTTTAGACTATTTTTCAATCAACTCCCTCCTTACGCAAAAATGGCAAAATTGTTCCTCTAGTTTATCAAATACCTACCCGCTGACCCAAACCCTCACAATAGTCCAATTATGCAAACAAAATGAGACGTGACAAACATGTGACTCTCAATCAATGTTAAAGAGGTTACTTTGTTTTACTAAAAGAAGATGACGAAGTTCAACCTATCCTGTCTGATCTCTCTTTCCTTGCCTTTTTTATTCTCCTATTTTACCTTTGCCACTATAAGGACCACAGCTACCAACCATTTAGTTACTTTGTATACACCTCGGCAGGATAAAACCATCACATGGAGGGTGGTGAAGATATTATCCACCATCCTCCAGATTTGAAAGATAACATGCTCATTAATTTCCTCATTCCTCTCCTCTTTCTTTCTCTTCCCCTTTTCTCCTTTCCATTGATGAATCCCATCCACCCTTCATTAGTCCCAGTGGACTTCTGCCACCCCTAACATTAGTGATCTAACACCACTAAGACAACCCATTACCACTGTCCAACTCCCCACCCAATCGCTATCATCTTCCTCTGCATTCACCTCGTCTGTCTATATTCTTCACCAAAAGAACCCATTGTCCCTCCTTCTATCACCATATTCCATGAGCCTCCACCATGATCATCCATCACATATCACAACATTAGCACATCTAACTTCTTTTGAATTAAATTGAACTTTATTCCTCTTCAATTGGTTTTGTCCAAATGTTAGGCTTTAAGGTGATGGACGTATTGTGGTGGCAATGGGCGCACTGACGTGTTGTGATCGAGTTAATTTCTTGAGTAACTTTTTCCTACAATATAGGAGATGATTTAGGCTTTTTGTTTTTTGCTTTCTTTTATTCCATACAAAACAAATCAACCCCCTCCGGGCTTGTACAAACATTATCTTATCATATCCAATTTGCCTATCTTGTCTTGCAACCAAACTCAACCTTAGGGCAGAACTAGATGCAATAGACGAAGACCTTTTTGTTATAGAGACACTGTTTTAGGCCTTTAAGCAAGCACAATTTGTTGGGATAGAAACGAGATGAGGATCTTTCTTTTTTCTTTCTGAAGGTGTTCTTTTTTGGCTCTCCGCAAAAACTCTACCAATCGTAACATTAATAAGCATGTAATACAGGATATAGGACATAAAGAGAAACAATACCAATACCACCCTTTAAAAAATAGGATTGCAGACAAGGAGCGGCACAAAATTAGGCCTCCTTGTAAAGCGAGAGCGCCAAAGAAATACTGGCTTTAGTATCGGGACATCCTAAGTGTTTACTTGCATAAAGGATTAGCACCCCCTTACCGTAACCAAGACATTTTTTTCATGCAAGGATAACAATCCTGCCCAGTGTACTCAAAGTAACATAAATTGATTAAACAAACCAAATAAACAACTCAACTACTCTACTAGATAAAGTCAGCAACCAAAACCAAAAATTCAACACACCACCTGCCACATGTCTAACAAACAACACACATCAACACCACTTTCCCCCACCAGCCAACACCGGGCAAGCCACAACCAAAGACCTGCTAACCCAAGGCTAGGTACTGAAGGCGACTACAATCCATGCGCCACTACACGCAGCATCATCAACGCCGGCCTCACCGTGACCATCATCAGATACCACCTAAAAAACCTCTCCACCCCTGGATCGAAAAAAAACCTACCAAGGCCATTATGCCCCTCCTCGACGAGCACCACCACTCCCGTCCTAAGCATCCCCCACTTCCCCTTCCCCCAACACCGGCTCAACAAGTTCACCGAGCCAACTAACTCATAACCACGCCAGCTGCAGTGAGCCCCTAAACCCAACAACCACTCTAACCACAGTAGTCTAGAGAGGAGGTAGGAGGACTGGGCAGGAAGGAAGGCAAAGAAGAGAGAGGGAAACCTAGCCGGAGAAAACCTACATTGGACCATTAAGCCACCAACAACCATCCACAGTGGCTTGCGCCCAACCACTAGAGTCCACTACCGCACAACTAGACCACCTTAAGTCGTAGACGGGAAATAACCACCAATCTTGAATAGAGACTCATCACTAATAAAGAGGATAAGCAACCCTCGTAATTGACCCACCACCACCACGAACCCCCTCAACCTGGAATCATGCTCAATTCACCCTAACCACCACCATTAACCTTAGACATATACATATATATATATATATAGAGAGAGAGAGAGCGCCTTGAGGTGTTTATGATGTGGTTGTGGTGCTAATAGAGGTGATGGTTGCTTATATACCTCAAATAAAACTCCCAATAATTGGGAATACCGGCAATCCTAGTTGAACTGGAAGACTGATAGTTATCTTATCAGAGATCAGGACGTGATCCTCAAGGATCTTAATGCGATCCTAACACATCTAGCCTACGGGCCAGTCTTACTAGGGCTCTTCTCCTACCGCTATATAAAGGGGTCTACCCCCAGGTATAGGGACAACTACACACATTCATGCTTTTTCAGAGTCATTATCATGTAGCTGCGCTCTGACTTAAGCATCGAAGAGTTCTCCGCCGGGAACCCCACCCGGCGGTCACTCGTTTTCTGTCTTGCAGGTCATCGGTCCAGGCTCGGGTTCCGCAACGTACGCGGGACATATTTTTAGCAGCAACATTTTGGCACCATCCGTGGGACCCGCTAGCCTAGCCGATTGACCTCAAGAAAACGTAATCATTTTGCCCCCATGGTCAACACCGTAAACAACAACGCCGCCACCATCAGCATTGCCTACACGGCAGGCCCATGCATGCACAATCAAAAACAAGGTCAGGACGTCACCATCTCCGATCGTTGCAAAGCTACCAGAGCAGCAAAGAGAACCAGCAAGGTGCCGCGAGCCACCGACGGCACCTCCGGGAAAAAAGTCCAGCAAAAGGAAAAGAAGCAGCAGTGGTAGCACCGCCACAAGGTTCAAACCGTACGCGCCACCGCGTATGCTTTTGAACCACCAAGTCATCCGCCGCAAAAAGGCGCCGTAAACGTCGCCTTTCTCCGGTCACCTTGTCACAGGACATTCACCACCGACTGTCGCCGTCGGCGGGTCCTTTCTCCGGTCAACACAATCACCGTGAAGCTGCCGGAGAATCGACACAAGAAGAAAAAGAAAAAAAAGAGTTTGATCGCGCCATGTGATCAATGCCACCAGCAAGGCGCCGGCGCCGTAGCATCGCGGCTCGCCCCGACACTTGCTGTCCACCACGAACAGTAGCAGCGACGCCTCCAGGCAGCCGCCACGTCAACCAAGGTCGCCGCCGCGGCAAAGGGTCAAAACCTAAACAAATCAACGCTGTCAGTCGCACAGCCATCATCGTTGTGACGCTATCGTCGCAACTGCAATGACGGAACAAGGAAAAAAGAAGGCGCCACCGCCGTCAACAGCATCCACGTGGGCAGCCCCACGTCCGCGCAACTATTATGCCAACAGAGTCGCGGGCAACACAAACTGTCGACCATCGCTGCAAAGCTGTCGGAGCAACAACAAACATCTCAACAAAAAAGAAAAAAAGAGGAAGAAGCAGCTCCACCACCACCAGAACCGGCACTGGACGGCGCCACACAACCGCCGTTAGCAACAGATTGGAACGTCATCGCCGCCCTCCGGTCCAGATCCGCGCCACTGGGATGAGCGGCAGGCCCATCAGCACCGTCGGCACCGTTACTAGGGACAGCGTCGGTGTCATCGCCACCATCGCCGGCGTCGCGTCGCCCTCTCACCGCCATCCATTAGTCCAAAACTACGCCAATAGCGGCGCCGCCCGCGACCGCCGTACCAGCACCAATCGGCGCCCTCATCCGGCCGGTAGGCCTTTCGCAACCGGAATGACCCATCACCGCTCCTTTTTTGCTTGACGTCAGCAATGTGATCTGACCGGCAGTAGAGGCAGCCGTGCTTCTGTCGATGAAAGGAAAGAGGCAGAGAAGAGAAAGAAAAGGTCAATTCTTTTTGACATTGACTCCCACAATTATGCATATTTACTTTCAAACCCGCAAAGGTCTTATTTATTCCACATATGCCACACTTTTTAAAAAAAGAATTAGACTTTGGCATATGAAAGATGCTTATTTATGTTTGAGATCCTAAGGGTCTCATTTATTCAACATGGGCCATACGCTTTTAAAAAATATGAAAATTTACATGCAAATCTGTATTTTTGAGCCAAAGGGTCTTACTTATTTGGCATATACCACAAACTCTTTAAAGTGCATATCTAGATTGAAGATCCACATGGTCTCATTTAATTCGCATATGATGCGCATTCTTTAAAGTGTGCACATATTTTATATTGTGTGGCAGGTCGCTAAAAAATAAAGCGACTATAATTCTAGGCACTAGCAAGCCTTCCGAAGGCTGCTTCTCCTATGCGCTCGTATATTACTTAGATATATTTTGGTCTAGCATTATTTAGTTGCGCCAATTAGCGCACGCACGTCACAAGTCGGGGCTCCGACTGCTTTGACGTTTTAAACTCACCAGCGACACGCAGTGCAGCACACCCCCTGTCGCTCTCAATTATGTGTTAAAAACATAGTTGAACATTTAAGTTTATGTACTTTAATTGCTTCAGAAGCTGTTTTTTCAGTCACGTACTTTTCTTGTTGCAAGGGTTTATACTGCGCTGCTAAGCATCAACAATGACGCAAAAATCACTTCACAAGCAAGGAACAAATTCATAGCACCCGGCAACTTAAGGATTTTTGCAGCAGTATCCTGCCGTCGAGCTCGGAATTATATATCCGGTCATACAATGACCGACTATCAACGGTCAAACATTCACACCAGCGCATGCTACCAATGCAACTGGCGAATCAGAGCACTTTGCGCTCCATCTGCCCCCAAGGGCACCTATGGTGAGAACTCTAAGTTCTGTCCAGCCCCCCAGGGCATTTACATGAGCTACACGCTTCATACTCCCTCAAGGGCACGTACGAGAATTCTAAGTTTCGTCAACCCTCCGAGGGTATTTACATGAGCTATGTGCTCCATTAGCCCTCAAGGGCGCTTATCTGAACTCTACGTTCCACTAGCCCTCAAGGGCGGTCCCTCAAGGGACGAACACCCTCAAGGGTGACAGGATAGAGCTCAAGTTCTATCCGAACGGTTTAGCTGTAGTTCTAACCCGTGAAACGGCAAAACCAAGTGGGAGTTCGTCACCCTACCCTGTTTTGTTAATTCGAAACCTGGCCGAGCGTGAGTGCGAGGCTTCTTTGCCAGCCCTTAGCTGACGATAAGGGTTCGCGTCAAAGTAAAACGCAAGTATGATGTGGTCAGCTCAAGCTAAAGAACACACACTTGCACAAAACAAACACCCTCCACAGGAGAGGTGACCCCTCAAGGGGACATTCAAACACTTAGCACATGCAACAACTTGCATGCACAGCTCTGTGTCCTCTCTCTAGAGAGGCTAACGTGGGGCGCTGCCTCTAATGGATCCCGAGATCCCATGATTCATCTTCCTAAAGATGATTCCGAGTAGCCTACTTAGGCTACATTCGAAAGACCTAGCTCTCAAGAGCTAGAGTTCTAGCATCCTACTTGGGCAAAGTTCCAAGGCTTAAGCTCCCAAGAGCTTCGGTCCGAGCACATGGAGTAGAGAAATATTATTACCCCTATAAGCGGATGGAGAATCCCTTACAAATCTGACGTGTGTCTCAAGACACCAGGTATAAACTTCCTCAGCCAAACATTTTTGGCTAAGGAAGTAGGGGGCATATGATATACCTCAAATAAAACTCCCAATAATTGGGGAATACCGGCAATTCTAGTTGAACTGGAAGACTGATAGTTATCTTATCAGAGATCAGGACGTGATCCTCAAGGATCCTAATGCGATCCTAACACATCTAGCCTACGGGCCAGTCTTACTAGGGCTCTTCTTCCTACCGCTATATAAAGGGGTCTACCCCCCCAGGTATAGGGACAACTACACACATTCATGCTTTTTCAGAGTCATTATCATGTAACTGCGCTCTGACTTAAGCATCGGAGAGTTCTCCGCCGGGAACCCCACCCGGCGGTCACTCATTTTCTGTCTTGCAGGTCATCGGTCCAGGCTCGGGTTCCGCAACGTACGCGGGACATATTTTTAGCAGCAACAGTTGCTAATAGTCTAGTTCTATAATTTTGATTTCCTTATACTCATCGACTTATCATTTTCTCCAATGTAGACAAAGGAAGAAGAAGAATTTAGAAAAGAAAAAAAAGAAGAAGAAAAAAGCTGAAAACTAAAAGAACAGGAAACTACACAACAATTTAATGTTGAACTGATTCCTGCATAGCTTTTCTAGAAAAAGAAAATCAAAACTTTATTATCCATATATTCTTAAAAATAAAAATATCTCCAATAGGGTCGAATGTTTACAATAAGTTAAAGATGCGAGATAACATCTCGACATTCTTTAGTTTTTAAATTATCTGATATTGTATATAGCTATTATTTATACTCTGTTAATTGCTTCGGTGCATTGCAGTGAGACGTTATGGGTATGGCATCAGTAATTCATGGATTTGCATTCATGGCCTTCGTAGGAACATTATTATGATGTATGTACGATACAAAGTCACAGGTCAACAAGGAAGACACCATTCCTCTTTGTTCTCTATCAACATCATAAAGGGATAGTGACTCACGCAGCCTCCATAGGTAAACAGATTTACTTATCACAACATTCCATAGTTCAAAGTCAATGAAAACTCAAACACTTGTCATTTGTTCCTTTGAGAAAAATATCTAGAAGTGGATTGTCTAAAGAAAATCCAGAGGTTGTCTTTGTCAGTCCTGATGAATTAGTACATTCTATTAAGTCCAAAATGTGATTCCTATTTTAGCTATAACCTAAATGGAAGTCGTATAGATCACAAGTTACTTTCTGAAAGACAATTTTAGGCAAAGTATCATCCACCTATTTTTGTAAAGGATTTTCGTTGATCTCAATCATATTATGTACAAAAGACTAAGTCAAAGTTTGAGTTTTAGTTTGGAAGCTAAGCCCTGAAGCAAGTGGACTATACACTTAAGTCGCTTGTTTAAGGGATGATTCACTTAGGTGTGTCCCATAAAGTTATTAAACAATAAGGTAGAAAGTAAAATCCATGCAATCATTTATTGTTCTACAAATAGCGCTGATAGCTCTCAAATTGGTTAACCAAAAGTAGGGATCTAGAACATGTGCCCATTACCAAAAGTTAAGTTGTGACAAATATGGTCCCAAAAAGTCAATTTAGCTAGTACATTTCAAATGCCAACATCAAAGGCAAATAGGTAAATCAACATACTAAGATATAAATCACATGGATCAGGTCAGATGTCCCATAACATTGTCCATGGATATAATGATCAAGTTTGTTAATTACTCTTGACGGTGGAGCTAAGTACCATGTTACGTGTGCAAAGTGTTATCCATCCTAGATGATTTTTGAAATAGTTAAATATTTACAAAGATCTTAGGAAATTTTAAAAATTTTCTAGAAATTTTAGACGAGGACCAATTAGATAAGCTCAGTTTTAAAACTATTAACCACATGTACGGAATTCTCAAGTCCAAGAGATACCTTGTAGCTCTCTTTAGTGGGGTCCACTATACCCACGGCCAACTCTTCGTGAATCTAGTCAAAGAATCAACGGCATCAATCTTAGCCAAAATGATGACATTCAATCTTCGCATTAGTCATAGTTATGACTTCATGTAGTTCACTTAACTTGGCACTGGTATTTGAGGCCTTGATGAAGTATCTATACTCTAGCCTTAGACGTAGTATCTAATTTGATAAAACGAATAAAAGGAACGATAGCTTAATGTATAAACAGTGGAATATTGAGATACGATTAACGAAATATTTATCTAGGGAAAATGGAATATTTAATCCGTATTTCAATAAATCTTCATCATTATTTTTAGATTCCATTTTTGAGAACACGAAAATTTTACTTTTTCAAAACTCAACTCGCTATTCGTCAAAAACTAAAATTTGTCACATTTTAAAAGATTTTTTTCTCATGCAAAATAGTTGACATTAAACAACTAGTGTACTTAGACGAATTTTTAATAAACTGTGTCGAATAAGTTGATAAAATAAAAAATATAAATTTCAAGTAATGATGTTGTGGATCGATAGTGCGTTTTTGTAGACTTTAATTTCATCTATTTCTTCGGTTTGGTCCAATATAGTCCATGCTAGTCTTGTTAGTCTATTGTATAGACTTTGTTTTCTTTTATCTTTTGATCATGTCCGAAACACTATTCTACTTGTATAGGATTTATATTCTTTTACCTATTAGTTCATCCCATTCAATTAAAAAAAAAAATTTCGGCTTAACCCACGTTAGGGTCCAGAGTGTTTGGCCTACCTTAGATTGGGTTTCATTAAACTCATGTGTAATTTGTATGGCAAGTTAGCTTTTCCTTGTAGACTGTACCTTTAAAGTAATTTCGTAAGGGAGAGTATACCAATCGATTTACATTGGTGGTTTAAATGCTTCGGCCGACAGAGGGTCATTTTAGTCTTTTAAGTTTCCTCTGGTGGCAGCTAGGACTGCATACTATTCTTTTTGTGCAGCTTTTCTATAGCACATTAGACCCTCAAGCCTCTATATAAACAACTCCTCAGCACTCCCTAAACATAGAGGAAAATTCCCAGAAGATGGTAATACTATGTGAGTTTTCTATTAGGGTTTCAATATATTATGATCCCCTCTCCGATACGTATACTCGCGGCTCATTTGCTTGAGTTTCTTGCAGCGGATACATAAAAAACAAATGAAAAATAAAACTCTTTTTTCTTCTATTTTTAATTAGAGTAAATCTCCTCCAAGCAATCGAATTTTGGTCAATGGATTAATAAGTTACCTACATAGTTGGGCTGGGCTTAAAACATGAGTCCAAGCTCAGGAAAGCCAAGAATTTGGCTTGACCTCATTGTGATAGTAGTGAAGACAACCCATTTTTGTTGTTTTATTTTATTATTTTATGTTGGAATTTATTAATAAATAAAATTTATTATTTAATGTTGGGTGCAAACCTTATAATAAGTGATAGGCCTTATCTACTTGATTCAACTTAGCCAGTCCAGTCCAATAGTCTGTCTATCAGTCCAGTCCAGTCAGTTAAGCCTAAATTAATTAGGCCCAGTCCATTAGATAACTAGCCTAGTTAGTTAAGGTTTAACCCAAGTCAGAGTCAAGAGATTGTGATTGATTGGATGACTTGAAAATATCTTGTGATTTATTATTGATACATATGATTAGTCCTTAATTTATATGAGAGATGATTTCAAATTTTGGTACCTCCTATCTAACAAATCAGAGATCATTACAAAATTAGGGTCAGATAATGTCTCGAATTTCGAAAAAAAAATATTTTGAAGATATGAGATGAACCGGCCGGTTTTTGACTAACCGAACGGTTAGTTGACTTTTTTCAATCTGCGATTTTTATCAAATATTTTGTCTTATCATCAAATCACATATTGATATAGCCATTTTTACCATTTCTACCATCACAGACCATTATAAATAGGGCCCTTGACCTTCATTTTTTGGGAACATATCATTTCTTTCATAGAAGTGGTAGATCATCATTAAGGGAAATTTAGCCCTTCATGTTCACTGCTATATACACAAGTCACATGCATCATGAATTCTTCATAAGGAGTTCTAAAGTCTTCTAAGCCAGTGCCTTCTCGAGATGCATTTATAGTTTTTTAGATTAGCTTAGATAATAATGGTCTGGAGCATCTCTCATTTTTCGTAGTCGCATTTCTATTCAAAAACACAAAAAAGGTATTTTATATTTTTTTTGTCTAAGTCTAAATCCCAAAATGTAGACTAATTCCCTTGAGACTAGAATCGAATTATGGCATTATTTATTTCGGTTGGTCCGACCGAATATGTAGGCAATTCGACCTTCGATGTCGAGCTCAAGCCAAACACATAAAAAAATAAACTTAGGGTAAATTTTGTTATATTTTGCGCATGCTAAGTGTTCTTAAGACCAAAATTCAATAAAAATAAAGTAGAGGCCGAAAAGGCATGGCAGGTGCCTAACACCTTCCTGTTGCGTAACTTAGTCCCGGACCCCTTTCTTGGTTTTGGTAGACTAGTCGTCATTTTGAACATCTTAGAGTCATCTATAGGTTTTTCTTATTTTTTTTCTAGTTTTAATTTAATAAGATGGCGACTCCAAATAAAATCCTTTGGATTTTTCAGAGGGATGCGCCATAGTAAAGATTCCGCTGGGGACTAAAAAACATTAATAGGACTAGACTTGAAAAGTTTTTCTTGGTTTTTGGCCTTGTTGTATTTCTCTTGTGGTATATACTATGTGGCATAATTATGGTACTTGCACTTTTATTTCCATACCTCACACACACGCACGTCTCACCCCAACCTACCCATTTAAGAGCGACACATTCGAGGTCTTTGGTCCTCTTGGCCTCAAAGGCAATCTCTCAATCAAATTCTCTACTCCACGTGCCTAGTACTTAAGATTCCTCATGGTCTCTTGGTATATTTAACGTCTTGTATACGTACTAGTGATCGCTCATTATTAACTTCTTAGTAACGGGTGGGAGGTATATGATACGGTCGGGCCGAAGGAGTGACCTTTACACTGGTGTTATAAGGAGAAAATCACACACCGGACTATTTAATGTTCTGCCCATGGTTGGGAGAATACCTATGTTGGCCTACAACATATTGACAAGGAAACCACTAGTAAGTTATAAGCTAAACTGGTAATTTTGCAAAAAGTATGAGACTCTATTTAACTGGCCAGTTATCCACGCTCCTAACCGGACGGTTAGTCAGTATGTGCATTTATTTAAAAAATTCAAAATGGTTGGTCTATGCTTTGATCCAACCCATTGACCAACTGGTTAACCCAAAAGGTGACTGGACAGTTAGTTATGAGCCAAACCTCCCAAAAATTCTTTCAGTCCAAAACATCCAACCTACTGACCAACCAGGCAGTTAACCCATCAGGTTAGCAAACAGTTAGTTAGAACCTTGACCTTCTCAAGATTTTTTAAATCCAAAAACTTCCAACTGGCCAGTTTACCTCCCAGGTGACCGGATGGTTTGTCAGAACATTCCCTATTCCAGAATTTTTTTCTTGATCAAACCCTAGGCCCACTGACCAACCGGCCGGTTCACCTCTCGAATGATCGGATGGTTAGTCAGAACCCTAATCTTCCCAGAGTTTTTCAAACTTCTAGAATTACTTCACTCACCAACCGGTCGGTAAATCCCATCAGGTTGTCGGACAGATAGTCAGCCTTGTCTCCCAAATTTTTGAAAATCCAAAAACAAACCCCTTGACCAGTTAGTTAAAGACTTTACCTTTATTTAATACCTCCCATTCTCCTATGGGATATGAACCAACTAGTTAAAACGTGTCTTTTATGATGCTACGGTGCTTATGTGCGCCCCCCTGACTGTGTAGTCCTAACTTCTTCGTTAAGTCACATGTTCTTTCTTGCTTTTTAGGGTAATAAAAATTTAAAATAAAAAAGGATAGAAGAAATAAAAAGTGTGTGTGTGTGCACCCTCCAATACCGTCGTCCTAGTTTCTTCATTAAGTTGTCCTTCCATTCCCCTTAATTCTAAAAAAAAAGGCAAAAAAATTTCTCTATCTTAGAAGTCTCTTTATGGCTTGAGTCAAATATATTTTTCTTTCTAGTAAGTTTAGGAGTCCACCCTTAGCAAAGCGAGAGCATAACAATTTTCAAAGCAAGAAAGAATTGCCCAATTTCATACCTTTTGTGAATTCATAATTGCCCATTCATTTCGAAGAGATAAACGAAAGATGATTTGTAAATGAGTCTAGTGGTCTATTTCACTGACACTTCTTCTTTTCCCTTAGGGGCGCAGTAATCCCTACGTTTTCAAACTTAAATATCGGAATTTCAATTTCTTTTGAAATTGAATGTCAGAAAACCTAACATAAGGATTTGGCTTGAATTTCAAACATTTGAGTCAGAATCTAAGAGATTATCAAGAGAAGGCCGTGACTTCCTTTATTGGCCAATCCTCATTCACCAAAAGCAAGCCCAATCTTCAAAGATAATGAGGTTTCATATCAATGTCACTTATATTCATAGCTCACTTACCCCCTATCCTAGCTTGGACCATTCATCTTTTTTCTTAAAAAGCCGCTAGATTGAAAACCCTGAAAGGGGCTGTCTAGGTAGAAGTTAGGGCAAGAACAAAAAAAATTAAAGAGAGATGGACCTCGAAGGAATGTAAGTTTGCGTGAGTCTTCCTTGGAATGAGCGTTCAGGATGATTGGAGGCCATTGTTTGGCTACCACATATCATATTGATTACCCTGTACTAGATTTTTCTCAACTTACTAACCTTTTGTGCTTAAACGGTTTAGCTTTTCTTTTTTTAAGCCTATATTGCTAATCGTGAGGCAAGTAATCTCTTGGTGTGTGCTTATGTCTTAAGTATTGCTACAACGTTAACTCTGTATTTTTGAAGGTTTTCCCCTTATAGGAACCAAAGTCTTGAATATACAAGATGAGTGAAATCATGATGACCATTTGTTCGATCTCGGGCGGAGAGACAAATGTTGAAAAAAAAAGGATGAAAAAAAGGAGAGAAATCGAAAAAGTTAGAGAATGATTATAAAAAATTCAGCACATAGAATTGCCATCGACTGAGTTCGAAGAATATATACATCCAACAGATTCATTTTGGCCTACGTCTGACCTGATTCCTAGTGGAGATATGTGTTCATACCCTATTCTGGTCGCACCCCAGGACCCGCCAAGGGACCCACTTTGCACGACACATCACCCAGTCAGCGGTCAACTTTTCAACGCTCGAGGGCCGGTCAAAGCAACGCATGCTCAAGTCACGTGAAGCGACTTCGGCGTGCCTTCCATCCCAAGGGGTCGGCCTCCCTCTAGGGTCGGCCTCCCTCTAGGGTCGGCCTCCCCAAGGGTCGGCCTCCCTTGGGGGTCGGCCTCCCTTGGGGCTCGGCCATCCCAAGGGGTCGGCCACCCTAGGGGGGTCGGCCTCCCCCAAGGGGGTCGGCCACCCTGGGGGGTCGGCCACCCCGAGGGGTCGGCCTCCCTCTAGGGTCGGCCTCCCCCAAGGGTCGGCCACCCTCGGGGGGTCGGCCTCCCTCTAGGCTCGGCCTCCCCCAAGCGTCGGCCTCCCTTGGGGGTCGGCCACCCCATGGGGGTCGGCCACCTGCCTTGAACACCGACGCCGTCACCTTTGACCCCACCCCATTGTCACGACGACCGTCGCTCGCGGCCGCACTCCGCCATAGTCGCGACAACCGTCGCTCTCGGCCGTGCCCCTTCGTCGCGATGACCGTCGCCCGTAGTCTCGATGACCGTCACTTGTGGCCGCTCTGTCGCCATGACAACCGTCGCTCACGGTCGCGCGCCATCCACGCAACGACCCTCGTCGCTCGGAGATCACTCTGCGACCCTCGTCGCCCGCACTCAACCGCGCCCCATGCGCTGCAATCATGTTATATGCTTACGGGATAGGCTACTCCTCCAGGACACTATCTCCGCCAGGGTGCCTGCGTGACTAGCCTACGTGCTCTGGCACTGGGGCTCGCGTCGGCACCCCTAAGGACTATGACCCCCGGGTCACTCGGAGACGGGAGCAGGTCTTCGGAAGGGCATCTTGCCTAGTCCACCTGGCAGCTGGGCGTCGGGTCTTCCCCGCCGCTGCCAGACCTGTGGGATTCAGTAAGGGCTTGGACTGGAGGCTGGGGCAACGGGCTACTCTGACCATGCTACCGCGGCATGATCAGTCTCCTCAGACAGGCAGAGAGGTGTTGCAAGGGCAGGGCAGCACGAACTTAGGAACCGGCAGTCCAACGAAGGGTCAGTGCGTTGGCCCCCTGGTGACGTGTCGTTCCCAGGGGGCGACACATGTCAACTTATGACACATGCACATTTTTGCCTATAAATAGTGGACTTTGGAGCTTCTTCAAGGATCGGATTCTCATTTGGACTTTTCACTTTCTCTCTCTAAAGGAAACATTCTCTCTGGAATTCTAGTGAGAGAAATACACTTGAACTCCCGTCTACGGACCCTGGACGCCATACCCTCATTACGGACTGTAGACTGTCGGTCCTGTTCATCGTCACCCTGCCTGCGCAGCACTGCCACCCCTCACGACCTGTCTGGGGAGCCTTGTCCTCGGCCCTTGCGCCGTCCTTGCTGTCTCCCACGTTGCCTACCTGGAAGCCAACTCAGACCGCATCCTTTGTGGCACCTCCACGTATTATCGAACCATTTCCGGCACCATCAATATGTAGGTAGCTTAGTTATCTTCTAGGCTTGATCTCCATGGGCACACATGAGGGAGCTTTGGTTTTAAGTTTGGGTTTTTAAGCTTATTTATCATTCTTTTCTTAATCCACACCCTGGCCTACATTGTGTCCCATCTAAAGTCCTCCTTGAGGTTATGCTTATTCAAGAGAGACAAAGGTTCTTCTACATTTTGATGAGGTCAGAAAAAAAAATGATGAAAAATTTTGAAAAAAAAGAAGATGATGGCCCATGCAGCTTTCTGAGCTTCCTACATTATGACAACATCTGTTTACCTCCCAATGGGTTGTTGGATGACCCTTCAATTTCTGATCTCTCGAATCTGATGTGTTCACCTCCTTGCGGCCTGATGACGATCCATTGATCTTCATGACATATTTGGCCTATCTTACCGCATACAGTAACCATTCTCTGTACGACAGTTTGATATATTTTATGCCACTTTAATGATTATACAAGAAGCCTTACAACTTTATCTTTTGCCTTCCTATCACGCACTTGATAGTCATGTACTTTGCTCAGCCTAGTCGTATACATTGACGTGTTAACTAATATCCTAGGCACTCCATAAACCGCACAACATACATATCAGCCTCACAGTTCACACAACTCAATTTCCATGCATCCTTACAATTCACCTTTCCGGCCCAATCTGTTTATAGTAGTCTTGAGGGTTCAAACTTGAGTGTTTAAGTTGAGAATTAACTTATTCTGTGACGTTGCATGACATTTAATGATGAGGAATTGAAAAGTTTACGATCAAAAACTTTAGTGGTCATCCCTTTTGGGGGTAGAGACAGACATATCAACTGATTGAGATCCATTGCCTTAAATTCTAAATGATAAAATAGTGTATGAAAAAAAGAATAGATCTCGAAGTGAATGGTCGATTCATCGTATTGGGTAAGCAAAGTGATTTTCAATTCAAACATGCTCTGTGAAAGGATATTATTTTCATCATAAGTTCTTCTTTATGGATGCTCTTAGCGGTTTCCCTTGTGATCCACCTTCCATTGGGGTTACGTAAAGTCAGCCCTACTTACATTTCAGTCTAGTGGCTCCCTCTGAGTCTCTCCTCACTACAGTTGTGATAATGGCTGTCTGTTTGGCTCCAGTCCATTACGGTCAGTCTTATCCATATACATTTTGTCTAGGCGTTCCCTAGGAGTCCTCTCTCATGACAGCTAGGATAGTGTTTGTTAAATTGTCTTTCTTATGCTCACCTAGGGGCTCCATATGACTATCGTTTCACGACAGCCGTGAAAGAGTCTGTCATCTTCCTGTTCATTGCATAGTTAATGTAGTTTGCATGCATTTTGTCTAAGGGCTCCCCGTGATTCTCCTTTTACGACGATCATGATAGAGTCTGCCATTTTTCAATTCTTTACATAACCAGTGTAGTCTGTCTGCATTCCTGTCCAGAGGCTCCATGTGATTTCTCTATCCCAATACTCATGGTCAGTGTCTTTATCTCGAAGTCTTGACTATAGAATTTTATCTCCTACCCTTAGTCTTCAAGAGAAAAAAGGGTGAAAAAATTAAATAAAAAGAAAATAAAATATGATCCTTGCTGTGACTTTTCAGTCACTCTTCTATCTTTTCCTTTTTCAGGTCAAGTTTTGAGTCCGAGGGTATTTAACCCACTCTTCAGGGCAAAATGTGAGAGTTACATATTGTCTTTTTGCTAGATCTAGTTCAATTTACCTTTGGCTTGATCCCTTCAGGATGAGGGTATGTAGGCAACTTTCGTAAGGTGCAGTCATTTCCCAGCCCAAGTCTGTGTCTAAGGGTAGGTAACCCTCAATTCAGGTCAATAAGTGTGGGTCACATACGTTCCCAGTTTTTCCGGTCCAGATCCAGTCCAAGGGTATTATGCCCTCCGTCCAAGTTAGTGCATGAAAGTCACGTGTAATCTTTTTCCTGATCCTAGTCCTAGTATAATTCCATCATTAAAGGGTAGAAAACCCTTAGTCTAGGTATATATGAAGATCACATACCTTCTTATCCCAGTATTGTTCTCAGTCCAGCTCCAGTTCATGTGGCGTATCCACAAAAATTCCCGTGCGCCCTCTCTACAGTTACCTTTCCCTTGGTCTCCAAGAAGCCAACCACCATCGAACATCATTGGCTCTGATTTTTGAACATGATTCTTTTCTGTGTGTGCCTAAACATCCATCTACTTTTACGCAATTTTGGCTCTGACTTCTACACATGAAGCGACCAACCACTATTGAGCGTCGATGACTCCAATTTTCACATATAAGTCTTTTTCGTGTGCCTAAACGTCCATTTGTTCTTACGACTTGTTGGCTCTAACTTTGAATGACACCTCTTTTCTGAACTGTGGTGGTATGATTCCTTTCCAGCGATATGTAGGAAACCTTGTAAAGGTCCGACCTCATATCAGTGTGAGTTTTTAAGTCTATTAATGAGTCACGTGGTTCTTTTCTATATTTCTACTACAAAAATATGCTATTCTACGGTGATGCTTGCTCGCATACGAGCTCCCTCACTAAAGGGCTCTGTGGACACCCCATTTTTGTAGTGTTATTTTATCTTTTTATTAATTTATGTTGGGCTTTATTAATAATTATTAAATGTTGGGTGCAAACCTGCTAATAAGTGATAGGCTTTATTTATTTAATTCAACTTACTCAGTCTAATCCAATAGTCTCTCTGTCTGTTAGTCTAGTCCAGTCGGTTAAGCCCAAATTAATTAGGCTCGGTCTATTAGATAATTAGCTAAGTTAGTTATGGTTTAACCCTAGTTAAGGTCAAGAGATTGTCTTGATGACCTGGAAATATCTTGTGATTTGTCCTTGATATATGTGATTAATTCTTAATTTATATGAGATATGGAGATAATTTCCGAATTTGATACATCATATCTAACAAATCAGAGATAATTACCGAATTAGGGTCGGATAATGTCTCAAAATTTGGGAAAGAATATTTTGAAGATATGGGACAAACCGACCAGTTTTCAACTAACCGCCCGGTTACTTGACTTTCGTTAATATGTAATTTGTATTAATTATTTAGCCTTATCATCAAGTCACATATTGATATGACTATCCTTACCATTTCTAGCGTTCCAGACCATTATAAATAGGGCCCTTAATCTTCCTTTTTTGGGAATAAGCTTTTTCTCCCTAGAACTTTTATATCATTTCTTTCATAGAAGTGATACATCATCTATAAGGGGACTTTAACACTTTATATTCACTTATATATAACAAGTCACATCCATCATGGATTCATCATAAGGAATTCCGAAGTCTTCCAAGCCATCGCCTTCTTGAGGTACATTTATAATTTTCTAGATTAACTTAGATAATAATGGTCTAGAGCGTCTCTCATTTCTTGCAGTCGCATTTCAATTCGAAAACATAAAAAGAGTCTTTATGTTTCTTTGTCTAAGTCTAAATCCAAGTCCTAAAATGTAGACTACTTCCCGTGGAATACGTAGGCAATTTGACCCCTGATGTAGAGTTCAAGCAAATATAAAAATAAACTTAGGTTAGATTTTGTGCATGTTATGTGTTCTTAAGGCCAAAATCCAATAAAAATAAAGTAAAAACCGAAAGGACACGGTCGGTGCCTAACACCTTCCCTGTTGCGTAACTTAGTCTCCGGACCCCTCTCTTGGTTTTGATACACTAGTCGTCTTTTTGAACATCTTACAGTCATCTATAAATTTTTCTTATTTTCTCTATGTTTAATTAAATAAGATAACGACTACAAATAAAAACCTTCCGGATGTTTCCAAGGTGGTGCACCGCAAGTAGGCAAACTTTTTGCAAAAAGAATATTAGGAGTTTGAACCCTCCTAAGCCAAGCGATAGTCTTAGTTACGTACAATTAAATTTGGACTCTTGTTGTACATCTGATTTGCATGTATTTCAATTGCCTATTGAATTACACTGTCATGTCTCATAGTTTTGTCTTCTTTTGACTTTTTGTAGATTTTTATAATAATAACAAGAAATCATGTAGTTGTTATAAATACAAATTGCCACTGCTCACGTTTCTGTGTCCTCAAGGGGTTATTTTAACAACTCGATGCCTTCATCTATTGATCTCTTACAAATTGTCCCTAGCATTCAGATCTTGGTGTCAAACCCAACGACAAAAGTTGGAAGTACCTGAAACTCCCATCGGGTGAACAAAGGGCAACATGTAATTGACCTCGTTCTCTGCTTAGCCCTTCAAATAAAGTCATAGCACCACTAGATTGCTTCAAATCTCGACCTCCCCAAAACTAACAAACCTCTGGCATCAAGCCCAAAACCTTGCATAACTTACAACGTTGACAAATAGTAGGCTTGCAAGGGTGGATACTAATGGGTTTGAAGCTATAACACTTCAGTTCTGTTCATGGACCTTTATTAAGTTGGTGATCGTGGGTTTACAAATAAAAATAGAATTCTGGCTAGCTTCTCAAAGCATAAAAATTTGTTGCTTGCTTCTTACACTGAGGTCGGCGAGGTTTTGACCCATGGTACTCGACCGTGGTGGTTTCTTGTGGTCGGCGCTCAGAGTAAACTCCTACGTAGGCTTGTAATGAGAAGTCGTTGACAGCATGTCTGAGACATTTTGGACATGTCAAGTTTACTTTGAAAAACTAAGAAGCGGATGTAAGAATTGATTACGTAAATGAGACAAGGTGAGGTGAGGTGGGGTGGTTGGCGGGGAGGGGGGGGTGTTTACAAATCGAACTAAAGGATAACGGAATATTCTAAGGTAAGTCATACCTCAAGAAGAACAATTGCTTAAATGGATACATTTGCAAATTCAAAAGTTATTTTGTAAATATACCAATAGTAAAAAGAAACATATATATATATACCAAAAGCTAAGGGCCCATACGTTTACACTTTTCGTTTTGTGTATTTGTATTGTGTTTTCGTTTTTAATATTTTCGTATCCAATTACAAATTATGGTTGTGTACTTTTATTTTTCACCACTATATTTGTGTCATTGTTTTTGTATGTTTACCATTTTCATTTTCATTTCCGTTTTCAATACTACTACTCCCATGTTTTCCGGTATTACCCTCACCGGCCTCTCCCTTTTCAGATCCAAACTTCTTTGTTCTCTATAGGTCTTCTTTTTGGAACCTAGATCTTCCCATTTTCAATAATTCCCAATCACAAGTTTTGATCCCAAGGATTATGCAACCCAATTACGTTACCTCTGCTTTTCTCGCCGGGGCAACCTCCATGTCGACAAACTGGGCACGAATTTCGCATAGAAAGCCGCGGCAAGAATTTCAATCACTGTGTGGCGCTCAACAATCTCCACCGTCGGCATCGACTCGATCACGGCCTGTGACGTCCGGTACAGCTTTGGCGAAAGAGAAGGCAAACAGCTTCTGATATGGGTGAGAAGCAAAGCTTCGGCGAAAGAGAGGGCGAACAGCTTCCGGTAGCCTTTTGTACCTCGGGCTTAAAGTGTTGATCGTATTGCATTTTTTGGACAAAACCCTAGAAATTCTGTCTCCGACCTAAAAAGAGGGAAGCTGGTAGTGAGGGCGGCCATGGTGGTGATTGAGAAAAATCTCAATCTCGAAACTGAAGAAGAGATGATGAAGAAGAGCCTCAGGAGAAAGCGTGGTTAGGCCAAGAAGAACAGAGCGTTACAAGAACCCAATTCGGATGCTTGAAGGCCCTGCTGACCCGAAGTGATTTAGAAAGATTCTTCTTTATCCATGGTGATCGGTCATGGTATCCATAGCGTCGCTTCTTTTTTGGCCAAATCCGGATTTCGTGATGAAGATCCAGGCAATGGATCTAAGAGAAACTCTGAAATTCTGGATAAATTTGTTCTTGAGATCGATTGATTCCCACCCAAACTAGTTTACCCAATCATGAAAAATGTAGAAGAGGGCCGTGAAAGAATGAAATCTTTCTCTTGAAGCATGCCAGAAGGTTTATGTGAGGACTTTGCAACCAAGAAATTGAAGAGAGAGAAAGGGTGAACATATGCACACGGGGGAAAGAGTAAACAGTGGCTGAGGTGACTCTCTGACAGATGATTCATTTTTGTCAGAAAAAATCGAAAAAAAATGAAAGTACAAAAAATGTGTTTTCCTTTTTTCGGTACTATTGAATTTTGTATTCAAAATGATAAAAGTATAAAAAAAAGCATCTTTTTGCCACGTAACCATACACCCCCTGAAAGAAACAGTATCTGTATCCTTAGCTAAAAGATTTTAAGAGCAGGGAGGGGAAGGGATAGAGATGTCAAACTGGCCGGGCTTGGGCCGCCCGGCCCGGGTCCAGCGGGCTTTAAGCGAAATCGGGCCGGGGCCGGGCCAGGGCCGCAGCCATCCGGGCCGGGCCGGCCGGCTGAGGAGAAATCCTAGGCCCGGTCCAGGCCCAGGCCCTAGGCCCAATTTCTAGGGCCGGGCTTGGGCCGGCCCGGGCCCTTTTTTTTTAATTTTTTTTTAAATTTTCTTGTTATTCAATTTTAAATTTCATCTTTAGGCATGTCCAATTTTCAAATTTTGACAAATCTAATTTTTATCATTTTATTTCATTATATGTAATATTCATATATATGTATGTATGTATAGATATATTTATTTGTCTCTCATTTTATTTTTTGCTATATGTTAAATCTTTTCTTACTCTTCTTGATGATCTTTATTAATAAAATCTGAACACATAACTAGCCGTTATATTGCTGTTGGGGGGGTAAAAGTGAAATTTTGGAGGAATATATCCGTTGGAGGAAAAGGGGAGAGAGGGGGGAAAAACAAAAAAATTTAAACAGGTGGGGCCGGAACTGGGCCAAGGCCGGGCCAGAACCAGGCCCGGGCTTTTTCCCAGAATTTTTCGGCCTGATCCAAGCCCAGGCCCTAAGCCCAATTCCTCTGGGCCAGCCCTGTTCATGAACGGGCCGGCCCGGCCCGACCCGGACTTTTTTCGGGCTGGGCCGGGCCGGGCCGCCCGGCCCGTTTGACATCTCTAGGAAGGGAGATTAATCTTGAGACTAAATAAAATTAAATAACGGCGACCGGGACCACCGGATAAAAATGTCTTTCGTTGCGAAGGCTTTGGAATCCTCTCTCTCTCTCTTTCTCTCCCCCTCTCACCGAGCCATCAATGGCAGACTGGTCAATTCGTTTGACCCGCTCGAATGTCCACCCCAGTAGCCACTAAGGGCTTACTTTCCTCCCGCTATGGTTTTCATTGCGAGGCACTGCGTGTGAGTTCTATTTCTTGATTCCCCTCTTCTCTTTGGTACACAGAGCTAGCTATCCGTGCATATTGTTTGCTCCATTTTTAGTACTTGGGCTCTCTTATTTCTGTTTCCTTTCATTCTATTCAAGCATTGATGCTCTTCTTTTGACTTCATGGTTAGGGATTTTCTAGGTTACCCTACTTCTTCGCTTACCAATTTGTGCCATTAACTCATGCGTTTTACGAAAGTTTTGCTTGAGCGTTCCCAAGTTTCATTTTAGTAATTAACATATATGGATTAAAAAAAAAAACCAAAAAGTTGATGTCTTCATCGTTTACTTCTTTGGACTTTTTGCAAATTCCTTGAATACGTTTACTACAGGCCAGACCGTGAGTTGAACTCAAACTAGCTATTACAGTAAATGTTGTTTGACAAGTCAAGTTAAAGTAAAAACAACAAGTCAATCTTTCGTAAGAATTCATAAAAAGTCAACTGGAAAAAAATTTAATGAAGTGGAGGGAGTAAAAACTTTGTTGCCATGAGGAAATAGGTGACCTTCCCTTTAGTCAGTTATTGGTTATGTGCTTTTCACACTACTACTGTTCAAGCTTTGGCAAATAAGCGATAACTGGTATTAAAATTGCTGCGTATATATGCTATGTAGCAAGCAGTTCGCCATTGAATTTGTTTATATGCATAACGAGATGCATTATCTGCGGTATGTAGATGACGTAGAGCCTTAAGTTCTCATGTATTTTGTGAACATTCTTACCAAGAATATTCAACTCTTCTTACCGATATGTTTTGCTGATTTTTCGTTGTTGATTTTGTTTTGTTACATCTGAATTGCGTTTGTGATGCCACTATGTTGGTGGTGTATGGACCAAGATATCATGGGTTAATGATTAGCAATCTTTTTATGCAGAGATTTCCTGTTTTAGCATTACTGTACAGTTGCATATCGCTTCATCTGTTTGAGAATTAAGAAATGGTGATTCACTTGATCCCGTTACATTTGTGTCTATTACTTGCTTAGGCGTCAATGTGGAGTCGGGACTTGTTTCTCACATGGATATGAAAATATGTCTTTCCCAGCAAATTAAGTTGAGGAGGAGATGCTTCAGTCCTTCAAAATATGCATTCACGGTTTAGTAGTTCTTATAATATTACAGTGATACCGGCCTTCATCAACTAGTTATATTTCATATTAATGTGTGATGAAATTTTCCTTGATGCAAACTTGTTGAGTGCTTAAAAGTTTTTTTCTTGTGCATATTTTCATAAACTTACGAATGGTGTCAGGTGCATTCAGTCTTACTGTCTTAGAGAGCTCATTGAATCTTGAGTAAAGATTTTACATTGATTTTGTAGTTCATGTATGCTGTGGTATTTATTTGCTTATTTTGACCATTGAGTAAATAAGGTATAGTTCCATTACAAACTACTTAGATATTCTTGTTATCTACTCGCATAATGGTTTTGTTTAGGTTCTGTGCTTTTTTCTTGGTTAATGCTTAGATTCTAGAGGCTTGCCTTTAGAATAGATAGATACATGGTTCTTTAACTCGACGTCTTTCTATATAGACTCTTTTTGACTGATGGCTGACATCATATATACTTCGTCTGCGGTCCAGTCAGGGGATAACTGCATGAAGAATTACGAAAGTCCTTCAGTAGTAGCTTATTCACTGCCATCTCCTCCCACAAAAGCAAAATTTTGGACTAACATCGAGCACTAGGGAATATTTTGAGTGGAGTTGATTCTAAAATAGTAAAGCATCCTCATAGTTCAGTAATCAGAAGGATCTAACAACCTATGGACTAATTTTCATCCAATGCTCGCCTGCTCATGCCAAATTGAGGTTACTGAAAGAATTGGGTTTGGACGTGGAAAACAATTCCTTGTTTCATTGGAATAATGCCTTCCTCATTATTCGTACTTATGATTGACCTTTGTAATTATACGGAAGTCAAATTTGGAGGAAGTATATGTAGGAAGTACTCAATCTGTTCATTTCGGAATGGAACTGGCGGGTCGGAGTTACTTGTTTTGGCATCTTGTCGGTGTGTTACTGTTGGATGTGAGGCAGCACTTGTTAATATTATTATTTAGCGCTTCCCATAACTATCAAGTCTGTGCATGGGATGAACTCTTAGACTAATACTCCAACACAGGAAACGATTAGTACAACTTTACTTGGCCAACTGGTACGTCATTTCACAACTTCATAATCATCCTGAAATGCTGCGAGAAATTTGGTTATATGGTTGGCTGACGGATGGGATTTTGGGCAAAATCATGGATGAGGCTCGTTTTAATGGAAACATCTATCCAAATTCACATTATTGTAGATTAGAATATTGATGTGAAATAGTAGAATCAACTAGTTCGTCTTAACTTGCTTCCTATGGTCTATTTGTATAAGAACCCGATCCGCACCATCTTATATGAAGAAGTGTTGGTGAGGATGAATGAGGTTGAGTTGACTCTGTTGACTCAGAACGAGGTCCTAAATAACTTTTTTTCTTGAATTCCACTTTGGTTGCTCATGGATGAACAATTTTCACACGGGGGCCTTACTTTAGGGTAATAAGAGGAACATGCTGTCTAACGACTTTCAAGGATGAGGTCATGTGAAACATACCTCAAAGATAGTGTGTGTTTATGGTGGTTTGTCCTACGTCACTGAGCTTGAGCTTGGTGCAAACAAAAATTTTGCCTGAAAATAACACCAGAGATAAATGCAACAAATAGTATTTTTATTTATTTAAGAAAATGAAACGCAGATACAATATCAGCATAGTCATCTGATTAATCTCTTTATATAAAGTGTCTTTAATCGAGGGCTGCTGATGTTGTGTCCGGTTTCAGTGACAATCTCCTCAAAACAGCGTTAGAAGATAGTAGATATTTATGTCAATAGTAGATATTCGAAAGAATATAACTTCTTAATCTCAATTATCTCTTTGTTTTAAAGAGATAATCTTCTTGGGTAAATGGCAAATAACACCCTGAGGTTTGCATCTTTTTCTCACTTAAGACCCCGGGGTTTAAATTATATCACATAACATTATCATGTTCGGAATCTGTTGCAATTGGACCCAAATCGTGTTTCTGTTAAGAAAAAGTGGATGGTTGTTCCCATGTACCCCACACGTGATTGCTTTGGAGGAGTGAACATGTAAACTCATAGGTCTTTTTCCTCACTCTCCAATCTCGACCACCACCAACCCTCCCCCGCCACCACCACAATCTGCTGCTCTAACCCAGCCTTGTTAACCTACAGCTGTCGCCACAACCTATCCCAGTCCGCTGCCTGGTTCAACACCTAGCCCAGCTTCGTAAACCCCCAAACACCCATATGCATCCACCAGCCGCCGCCTTGTCCACCACCAACAGCCCAAATTTGTCAACGAGCCACGTCCACCCCCACCACCCTAGCCCCTAGCCCCCACCACCAGCTCAACCCTGTCTGTCGCCCCTTCCAACATCAAATTTGTAAACCTACAGCTGCTGCAACCAACCCACCCGCGTCCACCCCACACCACCCTAGCCCAAACCACCCACCACCAGCCCAGCTCCGTCTGCCACCTAGTTTAACATCCTGACGCCCACCCTCTCCCCCCTCCACCAACCTTGCCGCTGACATAATCACCGACCCTTTCCCCCCCCCCCCCCAACCCAAACCCCACGCACTGTGCTGCCACCATTATCAACCAAGCGCCCCCCTCACATCACCAACATGACATTTCACTTCCTTCCCTAACTCCTAAAATCTCATATTGGAGGTGGTTCGTTGGAGCGGGCTCATTGGTGGTGGCGCATGGTTGAGCAGGCGACATGTGGCTCGGTGGTGGTGGATGTGCAGGGATTAATGATGGAGCTAGTGGTTCTGGTCTACAAATTTGATCTGAAGATTGTGGTGGTCAGTGTTGGTTCCATCTTTCAAGCTCAGATTTGTTTGAGATGGGTTTTGGTGGACGCGACAATCAGAGTATTACGAGTCTGGAGGCAGACATTGCACGCGGTGGTGCTGTAGATGGGTGGTTGAGGTTGATGATGGCAGCACCAGACGCTCTGGCGGTGGTGCTGCAGCAAGAGTTCTTTGAAGAGAAAGAGGGAGATAAAGGGATGGCATTTCAAGAATTTATCTTTCTAAGTTATGGGGTCATTTTTGTTCAAACCGTTATGTATTTCATGATTCCGTTTGGTCCACAGACATTACTACTATTTGTCAAACTAATGGACATGCATGAATTTCTCAGGAACTGGGTGTAACTAACCTGAAAAAAATTGATTCCTTATGCTCTGTAGGGGGTAAGATTGAACTGTTAATAGAGCAACATAAAAATAGAAAGACCGAGTGTCAAAAGAACAAAAATTTGAGTTAGTTCTGAAGATAATATATTTGACACTTTGATCAAATGCAAAGAACACCACTTGTTGCAACTAAAGGATGAGGGACTTTATTGAATTTGAAGGAGCTGGGAGAGAAAGGTTAGAAGGACAGGAGGTCAGTAGAAGTGGAGGGACAAGATAAGTTAGTTGTGATATAGACTATTTAGTTACGGTCATTTCGATGGATATAACCGAATAATGGGGAGGTCTTTTTAACCTGACTAAAGTAGTTTGGATAAGCTTTGTTGAGATGAATTGGTAGAGATGTTCCTCTTGAAGATATCCTAGAAAGATGAATAAAGTAAGAGTTAATGGATGTTGAGCATGGCTAAGCTTGTCCATTGGTCCAAATTCTACCAAATTAAGGATAGCTTACCATCACGAGTCTGAAGTTTGTTACTTTCTTAAGCAAATATGGATTCAGTACAAAGATAATAAATCCATCTTCATTGGAAGACGTTCAGAGATTAAGACATGTGTTATGTCGACATGAAGATGATGGGAGAGGAAGATATGCCATTTATATTTCTTAGTGTATGTCCGGAATAACTATTGAGGAAGTTGTAAGCTAAAAAATTGACCAAGCAATGTAGAAAAAATTAGGACTTCGACTCCAGTCTGAAAGAATTGACTTTTAATCGTTAGGCATAGAAAGGAGTTCACATAATAAGAATCACATTATACAAAGACCTGAACATGCTACCATCGGTGCAACTACAGTGCTTTAAGCATACGATGTAGATGTGTTGCGCTTCTAGTGTGTGAATTCCTAATTCTGCTCATCCTTGATTTCTCAAACATATATAACTGCAAGTTAGCCTTTTTTTTTATTTGTGTGGTGCGCTTGAAAGTAGCTGTTATTGGCAATCTTAGATTTTGAAAGATCCATTTTTGATAAAGAGGTTGATAGCTGATAGTTTCCACACAACTCATTGCTCGAGTAATATGGTAGCTTTTCACTTGTGTTTGTTGCAGTAATTTTATCTGGACCTTTCAAGGGTTACATTGTTCTTTTCCATTTTTTTCCCCTTTCTTCTTTCTTTTTTCTGCGAATCAAATCATCAGGGATGTTGATTTTCTTTGTGATCGGAAAAGCATGGTTTAATTGCTCCTGCTACTGTTATAGGGCATCTAATGGAGGCGTCAACCTTTTTTCTTGGAAATTCAGTGGTTGGTAGTTGCTCTAATCTGTATAAGCCTTTAAGCTTTATCTTATTTGTGCATTCTTCTGAATATTGGATTCCATTACAAACAGTTAGAAGGTAATTGGAAGAAAAAGGAGAGAAGTGATCCTTTGAGATTAAACTCAAAAGTGGGGATTATTTTTTGTAGAGATTCATCTGTTTATTGTGGTTTTTTGTTTTTCCCCTTTCAGACAGCTCTGCATTTAATTTAGCGGCGGTGTCTTGCTTTCGGTGTGCGAGGGATGAGTCGAAGCGGCCGGAAACGCAAATCTAAGTGGGATCTGAAGGAAGTACCCCAGCTTTCACCTGGTGATATGCATAACGACTCTGGGCCAAGGAATGCAGGCAAGTTAGTTCACAATTTAAAATAACCTGGGTAACTTTTCCCAAAGATTGCTAATAGTAATGATTCAAAGTCATACGTGCAGAGACACGCAGTAAAGATTGTGGAGAATATTTAGAAACCACTATGGCATGGGATGGAGATGCACGGTACGCTACTAAAATGTCTCCTGGTCTTGATGACTGGAGGCAACAGAAAAGAAGCCGCTCCCCTAAAAGCGATTGGGGAAGATCATACAGGTTCGGTTCACCACTTGGCACACTGATATTGCAGACTATATATCTCGATATTTTATAATGCTCAGGTTCATGTTTGTTGTCAGGACAATGTGCTATTTACAGAGCTATTTGCTAACATAATAAGCTAACTGTTATCTTGTTTGATAAGGGTTGTCCAGCCCTATATCGTGGTCATTATACAATGGTTACATTCGCTTCATCCTTTCTATTTCTGTCACATGGTGACATTTAATTCTCCTTTTACTAGAGTTATTTGTTATGTTTCCAACTTTCTCGTTTAGGAAAAGGTTCCTCTAAGTTCGTAACATAGCACTACCAACAATATGTACTTAGAGAGGTGGGGGGGTGGGTGGTGGGCAGGGGGACGAGGGTTGGAGATATGAAAGATGAGAGTAAACAATGTTTTCTTGACATGTTACATTGAAAGTGGTTGGTTGACATGTCACGTTAATCTTAGACAAACCTGTTTGCTTTTTCAAGCGATAATTTCAATCAGCTGAATTACTTTTCTGATGGGCTGTGCATTTTTTCTTATTTTCTGGCGCAGAAGTAGAAGCAGGACTCCACAACATGATTTTGAGCTAGATTCAAGTTTTGAAGAGCGAAATATTGTGGCTCAGCCTTGTAAGGATTTTGGTGCTGGAAGATGTAAGAGGGATGATCATTGTCCTTATTTTCACCCGGATGTGAAAGATTCTGAAAATAGGAGATATCCCGAAGGTGGGCTGACTGATAGCTTGGAAGGTAGGTCCAGGAGGTTTAGTGGTTCTAAAGATTTCTCTTATGATGATGCCAGGGCGCACCCGCTGCAAACGGGTAGATATGAGAATATTTGCAATGAATTTTTAAAAGGTAGGTGCCTTAGGGGAGCATCATGCAAATATGACCACCACCACAGTGCCGCTTCAAATGGAATTGGTAAATGGTCTGCATATGAAATCTTTAAAGAAAGGGAAATTAACAGGGAAAGAGGTGACTCATTCAATACTAGTAGCAAGTTTGAATCTCGTAGAAGTGGCGACATTCCTTGTAAATTCTTTGCTGCAGGACACTGCCGTAATGGGAAGTCTTGCCGGTTCTCTCATCAAGGACAAACACATGACAGTCCTGATGACAGGTCGCGGGACGAATGGAGGCTGCCAAGCAACAATATCAATAATGTGGGCCATGTCAGGGAAGGTTTAAAGTGGAGTCACAGAACTGTGTCAGAAGATGCAGAGTTGCCAGAGTGGAATGGGGACGGCATAGGTGTCTCCGAATCACTTTCAGCTGAAAATTGGGTTGGAGATATGGAGATCTCTCCAACTTGGAACTCTAGTGTTCCGTCTTCCAACCATATGGTTATGGGTGAACCTGGTTATATGACTCAGACTTCACAGTCGCTAATTCATAATGTTCCTGCTTTACAAAGTGTTCAGCAGGATATGTCTCGAGAAGAATGTCAGAAGCATCACACTTTTCTTGCCATACAACCTTTGAGATCTCATAATTCTGGTTTCCAATCAAATCCTAGATTGAGAGAGGACACTGTTGGTGCACTGGCCTGCAAGGATAGAAATTCAACAGGGGATACTTGCTTGTCAGGAAATGACCTAAATATCTCCGTGACTGTACCACAACAAAGCTTGAATATGATTGGCCAAGGCCTTTTATTAACGTCTCATCCTCTTTCAGGCTCAAGTGCATTTGGACAAAGTCAGCAGACATATCCATTACAGGCTGCACGGCCGGAAATTATTAACCCACAGAATCAACATGTGTTCCAGGAGAACACATCAGTTACCAAACCTGATTTTGGGGATTTAAGTAGGTCAGAACTAATCACTCAAACTCCATGCAGTCAACAAATAGTAAGCACAGAGCAGCTCTCGGAACTTAGTTCCCTTTCAGCCTCGTTGGCTCGGTACTTGGGAACTGGGCAACTCTATGCTGCTCTGAATGGCTCAATATCAATTGAAGGGATGCCATCGTCCATCTCCAGTTATGCAGGCCCTGTTGCTTCATCCTATAAGCTAAATCCAAGTATTGGGTCCACAAGGCAGTATGATCCCTTGAGTGATAGCATTGAATCGATTAAACCTGACATCGATAAACTACCTCCAGGTTTTGCACCAATTTCTGTCAAAGAAAGAAGTATTTCTGATGAGAAGCAAGAAATAATGTCACAAAATTTTTTGCCTCCATCTCTTGCGAGTGGAGCAAGTGATGGTGATATGGGTAGGTCTGGTAATTTAGAGGCTGAACCCCCTAGCAACAAGAGGCATCAGGTGAATGAACTAGGTCCAGTTGGAAATAACAAGGAAGACGAAAATGGTGGAGCGGTGGCTGAGCATAGCAAGGAAGGACAAGATGATGGTCCCCTGGAAAAGATAGATGGAGATGGTCAGGCTGAGGAGAGCAAGAAAAACAATGATGCCAAAGGCATTCGTGCATTCAAATTTGCTCTTGCAGAGTTTGTAAAGGAGCTTCTCAAACCAACATACAAGGATAGTCAGATTAGTAAAGATGCTTTCAAGACAATAGTCAAGAAAGTGGTTGATAAAGTGATTGGTAGTGTTCAAGGGGCTAATATACCTCAGTCACAAGAGAAAATTGACAATTACCTGTCATCTTCAAAACAAAAGCTCTCCAAACTTGTACAGGTTCATTTTCTGATTCTGAATTTCAGGAATTTCTTTTGGTTTCCTTTTCAATTCACGTGATTTTTTCCCAGTTGGACTTTTAAGAAACAGTCTACGTTTTGTCTCTGTGGACGGAGGAGGGCGAAAGCCTGACGGAGCAATGCCGTGCCAATCAACATTGTTTCACTTTCACATTTTAGCTTGTACTAGCTGGATACTACTTGTGTAAACCCTACCCATAGCTCTGTCACAAGTGTCTTTGATTAATCTGTGCATCACTTTCTGCAAAGTGACTGCCTTCAACTTTGAACTTGCACCCTCGCGGTTCTCGGGCCAAGCTTTATTGCTACGCTAGTCCTGATTTCAACCAAATGATCTATATAAATATTGAACTTCAGCTATCATACCCTTCATTTCCAAAACACTATGTTCTCGACTATATTAATGCTAATCTTTGAGTTATATTCCCTCTACTCCAAATCTTCTTTTCCATGCTGTTAAAAGTCTGAGCCAAAATTTTATGTTGAAAATATTCTACAAAATTTGAACCTATGGTTTCAGCAATCTTTTCAATTTGCATCTCTCTCTCTCTCTCACTCACTCTCTCTCTCTCTCTCTCTCTCACACACACACACACACATATGAATGGAAGCTGTAAACTAAAATGCTTGGCGAGCCAAATCAATTTTGCTTATTTTCTTGCTGTATCTTTTTGTAGGCATATGTGGAGAAACTCAAGAAGACCAGTGTAGCATGAACCTTCAGTGCTTTTCCTTTTCAGTTTTCGTTTTGTGTCTGAGCATACAGTTGGGTTTTCTTGTGCTTGTAAGTTTTGCAGCTGCTTTCCTTGTATTGTTCTTTACTTTGGTAGAAACCCTGTTTATTGGAAAGCTTACCGTGGTCTTTACTTGCCGTCCCTTGTGAAAGACAGGTTAGCTGTTCTAGAAATGAAATTTTGCCCATCATTTTTTCTGCGTTTCTCGGTACAACTATAAAGGAAAAATATACTGGAGCAATTTTGTGGGCTGGACTTGGGTAACGTAGCATTCTCTCTCCCACATTAACTTTTGTTTTGCCCTGACTGTTGATCCGGCATTTTATCTAGTAACGGAGGAGTTGTGGTTGTCATACATGAGTGATACACTACAAGAACGACCGAGATAAACCTTCATGCAACGACCCTTCATCTATGCGTCAACAGCCTCATCAGTCTCTGCGTTACGTCATCTATTCCCCTTGAACCGACTATCTACAGTACTTCTCAAGGTGCGTTGTTAGCCCTGCGTTGGCCCCCCAGCGAAAACGGAAAAGAGTACTGGAAAGGAAAAGATATACTAGGAAAATAGTCGACGAATCTCCAAATCTATCTGCAATACTTGAATGCAGTACCTACATTTTTGGGGGAAAAAAGAAGGGGATCCCATGAAATCGTGAAGTTTGAAGTATTCAATATGATAACTGGCAGTTTTCGGTTATGTCATTATTGGTTTCCAATTTGCATTTTCAAAGCATCTAATGGATTGACCATTGTATTCAACAGGGACATTAAAATACGTGTAGTTGCACAGATGGGAGTTCTAAGGGGCAGTTGTGGTGATGAAAGGGTGCTACACTAAATATAACTAATACGGGATGGAGTGGCACTTTCTTTTCTCTTAACTTCACTTGTTCTCAATTTTCCTAGAAATTACATTCTTCCTCGAGATCCTTCACAGATGAAAGAAGCCTTCGAGTCATCATGAGGTGCTAAATGCATCCTCTTGATTATTTATCAACGGATTAACTACCATCAATTAATTTAGTATTCCTGTACGTGTAGGATGAAACAAGGCCGGAATGGAAACCCCATTAAAATTTTCCGACTGGAGATCATAACTGGGGGGTGTGTGTGTGTGTGTGGGGTGGGGGCTCTCTTGAGCATTTGGATGATCATCATTCTGTTATGGACATGGAAAAGAAGGAAGGAAGGAAGAAGAAGAAAATACAGAGCATTTGTATGTGTGTCTGTCACAGGCATTTCATTTTCCATTCTAGAAGGCAACAGCGCAAGTCTCACTTTACGTACCTCACGTACTGGAGAGAGCTACACTTATTTTACCTTCACTTTGTAAGAGAACATGTTGCATGATAGACATGCTGCTGCTGTACGTTTCATTAATTGGAAAGCATTAATTAAAACAGCATTCTGCATTTCATCATAAAGTGCCCCCCCCCCCCCCCCCCTCCCCTCTCTCTCTCTCTCTACGTGCGTCTTCCCAATGAGTTAAAGAAATCTACTTAAAATATATGGTCACACCATTGCAATAGCAATCTAGGAACCTTTTTAAGCCCCAGCAAGAGATACATTCACTTTTCTCTCTCCCTTGCCCAAAATAGTAAGTTGAAATTTCTCTGTCTAAGCTAGTCACTGCAAGTGCGGACTCTGAGGAGCCATGGTTTTGAATTTCAAGATTGCCCTTCAAAATCTTTTATGCATGGTAGAACTGAGAGGGACTTCTGGTCTGATTTAATCCTTCTACGGTTACATGGGTTTCCTTTTATACCAACTTCTGATAAAGTTATAAAGTTCACCAAGTCCCTCCCGCGGGCATAACCCTGCCAACTTTTCACGCTGTAGAGATCATGTCCCTGCTACACAACACATCTTTCCATGCATCTTTAACCGCACATTTTAGCAAAATGAAAGATATATTACTTTTAGCAAATTGATGAAGTGTACTAGACTAGTTTTAGTCGCTGATAATTTGCCACTAAAAGTTGACGATAGAGTGGATGGAATTTAAGATTATTTTGCTGAAGGATGCATGGAAGTGCATATAAAAATATCAAAGAGATGTTTCGTGCTTTGAACTGTAGTCATGGATTGGCTTCCTTACGTATGCATGCAGTAGTCTATGCTTGCCTTCGTCTCGAAACAAATTTAATTTGCTCTAAAATCCAATTAGCAACTAGTTGAATATGCTAAACTGTGGATGAGTTAGGGTAACATTAAAAAAAAAAGAAATGGAAAATGAATAGTTACTGTTTTTCAAATAAACAATATAAAGATGAATGGTCGGGAGTAGCTCTGTGTTCTTCTTCTTCTTCTTCTCTCTCTCTTTCTTTTTCCCTTTGATGGGCATGAGATAAGTGGAGTAACTATGTATTTAGATCTTCATAAATTTAGTAACCCTCCCCTCTTCCGAACCTACTTCCCACGGAATCCTACCCTATGTCTCATAGTTGTAGTTCCAATTTTCAAAAATTACGTATATGAAGGCACGTGCATGGGGAAGTTAATGGCTTGAAGCCAAATTTTCTCTACACCGTCCACGGAAGGGAAGCATATTCCATTGTTCCTTTATTACCCAGGAGTGACTTCATGTTATTCAAGTCCAACTTGTGATGTCTTTATTGTTTGTGGGAAGACCCAAGTCATAAAACCGAAAAATAATTGCCTTTTTTGCATGCGGAAGTTGGAGGATAAGAAGTATAAGATCTTGATTATCTGATTAAATGGCACTGATCAGGTCTGATTGCATAATGGAAGCAAGTCTGGAAACAAAGAAATGATCAAAGGTGCATCATGCATGCCTTCCTTCCTTCCTTCCTTACGTAATTCAAAGGGGTATTCTGTGCATCGGAAACAGAAATGTGAAAATGAAGACTTTTCAAACCAAAAATCATTACAAGAAACAACTGGATCTAACTGTCTCATGATGGTCGTCGCATGTTTGTTGGTGGACAAGTTGGCTTACAGTGGTTTTACGGAATAGTCGGTCAGTACTCTCTCTCTCTCTCTCTCTCTCTCTCTCTCACACACACACACACACACAAGTAACACGTATCATTATCAGCTATTGAGATTGAACTTGTATTTTCAACTTTTCACTATTGAGATTGAACTCGGTATCATTATCAGCAAATGTTTAGTTTGTTCCGGAACGAAGCTGTCCGGAATGAAGTCCAAAGCGTGCTAACCGTACTAATTTCCCATAACTAAGTATGGTAAACTTTTTGTGGCGACCAAAGTGTTGAGAATTTTTTAATATTAATTCTTATCTTATTAAAGTTTGTACTACAAGAAATAAGTTGTAAAAAGAATCAATCAAATTGATTGATTGGTTTGACAGATATTAACTCTTAAACATTGGCATTTAATAATGTTGAAAATAATCATGAAGTGGTTCTTACATGGCTTGAAAAATAGAAAAGTTAAGGGTATTTAAATGGCCATGTGACATACCATATTATTCTAGAAACACATGGTATGCATGGTCATACATTCGCACATGTGCGGTGCACCGCACGTGCGCACGCCGGTGCCGGCAGGGGCGTAAAGGCGCTATTGGCTCTTTTAGGCGCACTTTGCACTTCCCCGAGCCCAGCTTAACTTTTTGTGACAAATTCAGCCTAACAATTTTGGACTGAAATAGTGTGACTGTTGGGAAAATTAAACAAATTTCAGATCTGTTTAAATTCGAAATGACACGAGTTTAAGGTGGCTTTTAGTTTAAATATTGCAGCTGTTCATTGTGCCTACAGATTGTGACTGTCAAGTGACATCTGCAGAGTCACTTAATTGCCACAACTGTTTGCACCTGTTCTAGGCACCCTTTGGTATCTATAAATAGAGCTGATGGTCAGATCATTTCCATCGAATTTTCTTTTGCTCTCTCTCTCTCTCTCTCTCTCCAATTTCTGTCTTTTGATTGTAATCTGCTGTGATCAACAGAGTTTCTCCTGTTTTATCTTGGGAGGCAGATTTACTACTACCCTAAGTAGATTATAAGAGAACAAATACTGTCTTAAGGAAATAGGGCAACGCATTCGACTCAGGCATTTTCAGTCAAGTTTCTCCATACCGCCTTATATTTTCCAACACAAAGTTGTAGCTAGAAACTACATTAATCCATTGCACGACAGGCTAATTGTTAAAGGCACAAGATATTGCTAACTGATTGCATTATTTTTATCAGTGGTCGTTCATCATTTGACTTGCTTTTCACGTCCGTTAAGAACACTAAGGCTTCGTTTGACAAAATTTTTTTTTTGGTTTTCAGTTTTTAAAGAGCAGTTTTTTAAAGAGCAGCTTAATTTTTTTTTTTATAAAAACAAGTGGGTGTTTGATAACCCCTTTTTTTTTGAGGTTTTTTTTTTTGGTGTTTGGTAACCCTTTTTATTTTGACTTTTTTTTTTGGTGGTTTGCGGTGGCGGTGGTGGGGCGTAGCGGTGGTCGACGGTGGTGGTGGTGGTGGCCGACGGCCGGAGGTGGCTGCCGGCAGTCACCGGCGGTGGTGGCCGGCGGCCGGAGGTAGCTGCCGGCAGTCTCCGGCGGTGGTCGCCGGCGGCCGGAGGTGGCTGCCGGCAGTCACCGGCGGTGGTGGCCGGCGGCCGGCGGCCGGAGCTGCCGGCAGTCTCCGGCGGTGGTCGCCGGCGGCCGGAGGTGGCTGCCGGCAGTCTCCGGCGGTGGTCGCCGGCGGCCGGAGGTGGCTGCCGGTGGTCGCCGGAGGTCGCCGGCGGCCGGAGGTGGTTGTCGGCAGTCTCCGGCGGTGGTCGCCTGAGGTGGCTGCCGGCGGTGGGAGGGTGGTGGTGGTGGTCGAAAAAAAAAAACCAAAAGTGAAAAAAAAAACCAGTTTTTGGAGTTTTTTTTTTACTCTGCAGTTTAAAAACTGGTTTTTTAAATTGAAAAAAAAATGGTTACCAAACGCTCTTTTTTTTCAGTTTTTAAAACTGAAAAAAAGAGGGAAAAAAATTTTGTCAAACGGGGCCTAAGATTATTATATATCTTTTCTGAACTGTCCAATACAATAGAAACTTCACTAAATGCATGATTGTTCTTATCTTTGTTTTAGTAAAATTGTCAATGCATAAACCTTCTTCTACAACCTTGACAAGTATATTATCTATCTATACCGTTTCGGTCCCTAAAAAGATAAAATCTAGCTCCATGACGGGTAATCTTTAGTGACAGTTGAAAAAGGGTCAGGAAAAGCGCTACCCATTTTTGTTGTAATTGACAGTATTAACTATTAATAAGACGTATCATTGGCCACGTCAAGTTGTGGCAGAAATTCCAAATGGTCTAGTATGGAGGCACGATGAGTCCATGAGGTAGGTAAGAGTGAAAGCTATATCATTTCACGATTTACATTAATAAGTATCGATGCAAATATATATAGTAAGAGAATAACCATTGTGGATCTGCCAAATACTACATTTCAGCCACAAAGCCACAAAACTGACCATGTCTCTTTTTTTTTTCGATTAAATATACTTTAGTACCCCAAAAGTATGCAAAAATCTCATTTGAGGACCTAATGTTCAATTTTTACAATTAAGTATCTAGAGTTTCAATTAGACCATTAGTCAAATCTTAAAATTTGGAGAAAAGGCTGTCAAGGGTAAAATCTTAATCGTCCGCCTACCTCCTCCTCCTTCTCCAACCCACCACCTCCATCGCTGCCAGACCCCAATCCCCAACCACCACCATGGTACAATCGTCAAAATAATGAGATCGGCTGAAACTCTCTCGATAATTAACTCCACACACGTGCAAAGGAGAATGGAAAACATATTAGGGAATTGACTAAAGGATGGACATTCCATGAAAGAGAGTTCACAAATGTTAGATTCAAAATCTGAATATTATCAGAGTACATGATTTCAATTAGGTACGCCCGGGTGTATTTTAGCTTTTTCCTGTGGAATTTCAGCCACCAGAGAGCACCCTAACCATCAATCATGCCATTGTTACCTGACATGAAATGGATCCATTTAGCATGTAAGTTGACAGAGAAGAAAAGGTGCTGAGAATTAATTATTTATGATTCATCTGATTGTACTTGTGACAGCATCATCAGTGGGGTTTGCTCCTTCTTGGAGTGGCGGTGGGTGGGGCTTCGGATATGGCGGCCGGTGAGTTTGGTGCGCCGAAGAAGAAGGCTAACATTTTGTCACTGATGATTTTGTCTCCAATTAAAGTTAGGGATTTAGACGGAAGTACTTAAAACTGGCTAGTTAAAACTTTAGACTCTCAATTGTAAAACTTGAACATTTGATTCCTCAAGCGAGATTTTAACGTACTTTTAGAGTACTAAAGAATATTTAATCTTTTTTATTTTTTATACTAAGGTGTAGCCCAAAAAAAAGATAATAACAAGTTCAACGGCGAACAAGATTCTCTCTCCAGAGCATAATAATCCTATTTGACTAAAGAGAAACCCTAACAATCCAGGAAAAGCAACACATCTTGAGACCGGGGGGGGGGAACTCACTGGATCAAGGCAAGGTGTAATAATAGTGTAGTTGTGAAATCCCGAGAGGCTAAGAGGAAAACATGCTAAAGGATGCTTATGAATCTTACCTAGCTTTTCTAGCAATTGGGATCTTGCTGCAAGTCCTTGGAGCCTAGATTGATAAATTAACCAAGACTTTTTTCCCTTAGCTTCCTTTGAGAAGCTAAGGGGCGGTGTAGTGCTGTTGTATCATACTATTAAGCTAGTTACCATACTCCTGCCACACACCCTCAACAACCCCCCGCCCACACACACATCTATCTATATATGTGTATATATACGTGTGTGTGTGTGTATACACAAACATGTAGAGATAAATATGGAGATAAATATATCCATATTTGTATAAAGATATATACATATATACGGATATACAAACATGTATGCACCTGCTTTTCTTTTTGTAATGTTTATATATACATATATCTGAATGTATATGAAAAGCTCACGTTTTTGTTTGCAAGGGGTTGTTTTGACTGATTTAAAGTTAAAAACTCGGTCCATTTTCCTGGTTCGGCTTCTTGATTTATGCATCTAAATAGATGTTAGACATCTTCTTGACCCAGTCACTATGCACTATATAGATGTTATGCATCTACTTGATCCAATCAATATCTTGCATGAGCCCTTCTTCCTTGATTTATTGGCTTCAAAGCTAAGAGTCATGTAGCATTCAGTTCCTTTAACTTTGTTAGCCTAAAACCATCACGAGTAGCCTAAGGGAACTTGTTTCATTTTTGCAACTAAACTGCAGTTCTAAGGTTTAACCATTAAGGACCTGAATCCACGGATCCATCACCATGGTAGACATATCAAACAGGCACTTAATGCTTTACATTAACTTTTCTACCTGTTAAATGCGTTTCAGTATGGCATATCTAGTGCTATTGATCCCATGAGATCAGCACCTTCTTTTTTCAAAGATACGTTGGCTTAAATTACACGGTACCCTATTGATCATCTAAACAAGGACTAATTTCCTGATAGGGTAGATGGATCGTCAACGATGTTGATGTATCGAGCATCTTGCATGTTGATCTTTCTTGAACTAAACATGCGTGGAATCATTTGCTTTTCTGCAACAGAAGGGTTTTTTGACATGGGTGTCCAACAAGTTTTGTATAATCCATCTCAACGGGTGATTATTAGCTTTAACGTTAATGACAATCAAAATATCCAGATATGATTGGTTCGACTTATCTTCTGTTTAAGCTTAGGCTGCAGTCTTATCCCCGAGTTGCTGCTTCTCCGCCCCTCTTCCTCAATTCTTTTGAACTTTAATGCTACAATATCTGGATTCATATATCCACCATTTAGAACCAATTTATTGGCACTTTCCCATGTAGTTTAGGCCTATAAGGTGTAATTTATTGCTTAAATATAATTGATGACCTCTAAGCTAACAAAGAGAGCAAGAAATTAGCCTCTCATACTGTCAAGATACGTTTTTGGCTTGTGTTATCTAGTTAATTACCGTATGTGGTAGGAATTTATGTTAGGTTTTTATAGAACATTACTTTAGGGGCCTGCTAGCCAGAAACAGTTTTGTCCATGTGTGCGCGCGCTGGTGTTGTGTGTGTGTGCTCTGTGTGTGTGTGTGTGTGAGAGAGAGAGAGAGAGAGAGAGAGAGAGAGAGAGAGAGAGTTGAATAGGAGAGCCAAGCCAATTAAACTGACACAGGTGGAAGGATGATGGCATGCATGGTTATATTTGCAAGGGCAACCATGAATGATCAATCCATCTAGGACTCAGAAAAGCCAAGGACCATGTTGAAGGGAAAAAAGTAGATTTGCATCTCATGAAAAAGAAAGGGATAAAGAAAGAACCCTAGAATTTCAGTGCTTCGAATTGTCAGCCAATGTCTAAAGAATGAGAGAATTGGTGTCAATATATTGCCTCTGCTACTGTGTTCATTAAATGTACACCTCTTTACCCTAAAGTACTTTTGCAAGAAAAAAATGTTAATCATGACGCTTGCTCACTTCATCCTGCCCCTAGTGGTCCCATATACGTACCCCCATCTGTTGCTATTTTCCGACTTTGTTTCTTTTTAGCACTGGTTGCATCATCTCCCAATTCACTAAATATCTGCCCAACACCCCCCCCCCCCTCTCTCTCTCTCTCACCCACGCACACACACACACAGACACAAACCCTCCCCCCTTAAGGCTACAAAAAAGGCCTAATGAGGATTTCTTCCATCACCCACTAACTTATCATCTAATGCCCTATTTGGAAAGGTTAGCTGGCTAATGTGTTCATAATTCATATAAGACTCGCAGTTATGCTACTTGCTGAACACATTAGCTAGGGTTTCTGGTTTTCTCATCTTCTACAAAGAAACCCTCAAGATAGAAAGTACACTGTGTATGCAATGGATATCAACCATCAAAAGTTCACTAACACCACTTGGGAACTTGACATGGGCATGGAAGACCGAATTCTCCATGATCAAATTCCCTTCGCTTCTACACTTTGGCCTAATTTCCCTCTCCAAAACCATCAGATTCCCTCACCGTTTAGCCAACTATCGCACCTGGAATCTAATGGCGACGAGATACTTGGAGGCCGTGAAACGGAGGAAGAAGAGCCAGAAGAAGAGCTGGGAGCCATGAAAGAGATGATGTTCAAGATTGCAGCGATGCAGCCGGTGGATATCGACCCTGCCACCATTCGGAAGCCTAAAAGGCGAAACGTCCGTATTAGCGACGACCCTCAGAGTGTCGCTGCAAGGCACAGGAGGGAGAGAATAAGCGAGAAAATACGAATCCTCCAAAGACTTGTCCCCGGGGGAACGAAAATGGACACAGCATCCATGCTAGATGAAGCCATTCGCTACGTTAAGTTCTTGAAGAGACAAATCCGGCTGCTACAAGCCAACCCTCATCACACACCATGCATTGGCAATGGAGTGGCCTCGGGATGCGTTCCGAATGGAGATTGGCCTGTGACACCCCCAAAAGGTCTCGGCTCAGCTGGCTCTTCTTCTATGGAACCGGTGGATGGTACCGCTTTCGCCTTCGGTCATGGTGAACCTCTGTGCTTTAACCACGAGGTAATTAGTGATTAATGATTATTGATTGTATCTTCATCTCGGATATGAGTGTTATGACAAAAATAATCGGAGGTGTATATAGTATAGTATATATATATATATATATATATATATATATATATATATATATATATATGTAGTGGTGACGTTTAAGCCAATTTGTTTAGGGGTTAATATCTTAGGAGGTCATATGAATTATCAAGGAAAAGGTTGTTGGGATATTGTTGACTAAAGGGTATTGGAATAATCATAACTGCTAGCTTTGAGTTGCGTACATCTTGTTTTTTCATAATATGTTACTAGCTAGGGATATACTACAATAAGGCTTATGATCATCCTGACCGGAATTTCTGTTTGGCCGATTCGTCGGGAATAAAACAGTGACGTGATATGAACATCGAATTCCATTCTCTCTCTCTCTGTGTGCGTGCGTATGTGCGTGCACCCTTGTGATGTGCTACTAGATATGTACCTTTGTGGCATTACGTTCAGCTATGAACAGTTGGATGTACAGCTAGTTTTACAGTATATATATCTTGGGTGTGCTTTCAACCATTTCACCGGCTTGAATCTTGTTCAATCTTTTGCGCAATGACTGATCTTTTTTCGCTACCTGCACAGCAGAGAGGATGATCATACGTACAAATAAATGCATGTAATTGATATATACTAAGCCTTGATTGCGTTCTCTCACTAGGAGAAAGCTGCTAGCAAGAGGAGTGATGCATGGTGTGGCTCTGTTGACCACCTTCCCCAAGAGATTAATTTTGCACTACTAGTGTTGTTACAGTTGAAATGGGTATAGGACAGTAGTGATCAAGCACCTGATGTCTAGTGTGCTTATTTTTCTGAATAACTCATAAGAAACGTAAATTGCACAGCGTTCGACTGGTTGCTCAGTGCTTTCTTTCTTCCTTCTTTCCTGTGGGGCGCGTGGATTGGGGAAGAAGAAGTTTGATCCTACTGCAGAACCAAACTCTTAGTAACAGCATATCAAAGGTAACAGGTATTGGTATTCATGTACCATATCATTTTTCCCAAACCCATCTATTTAGAAGTCTTCTGTACCTCTTTTTTTTTGGTTACCAAGTCCTTATTTTTATTGATCACCAAAATTGATACTTTTGCACTATACATCCAATTAAACATATTACATTTAGACAACTTCATGCTCCATCCTGTTTCCAAGCTGCTGCTATTGCCATTGTCTATTCTTCTTACTGTGTTGATGCCCTAGCTACCCCATAATTCTTGGTTCTCTGCAGTAGCTTGTGTTTTCTCCCGGCTGCATACTCTGTATCTAATCCATTGGGTGATTACAGCAAAACAGTCCTGGGTTGCTTGTCATTTTCTGTTAAAAAATCTGGTATTTCTTTCCATCCAAATACCATTAACTGCTGTTGCAAAAGCTAGCTTCCTCATTCTAGCCTTCATACTTTTACCTCTGAACTTTAATTTATGGATGCTGTTTGCAGCACTTGACTCCATGAGGTTAAAGGCATCACTAACTGAATTTTTTCAAAGACCAATTTAATAATTTCCTAAGTATATGTGCATTGTACCAACAAATGATCTACTGTCTCAGCTTGTAAGAAAAAAAAAACACATCTATCATCTTGCATGAGATTCCAATGTTTCAGCTTTGCTTTTTGTCCTCAACCCACCCTTACAGCCTAGCCATAGAATTTGTGTACATTTAGGAATGTGCCCTTTAAACCAAATTAGGTTGCTCCAGGATACTATTTCTACCCTTGTTCTTGTACCATCCCCTGCTGAGTCTATGCTGAATATACCGGTAGAGTTACTGTCCATCTCACACAATCTGCTTCCCCATTATTAGGTATATACAGAGATTTGTAATTTCCTATGCAAATCTCTTAGAGCTTGTGATCTTATTACAGGTATCCTCCATTCATTCTCCTGAATAATATCACACACTTTTGCTGTGATTGCTATACCTGAATCATAGATGATTTTTTGTTCATATTTCTCTAGTAAACTGCCCTCTGGCAACCAATTGTCCAGCCATAAACTGCCCTCTGGCAACCAATTGTCCAGCCATAACCATGTTGTTTTCCAATCACTAATCTTGTTTATGAAGAATTTACGGAATAGATCCCTCACTTTTAGGATTTTACACCAAGTCCAAGATAGACTTAGTTCCTAGGGGTTTGAAGGTGTATAGGTGTTTTTCCTTTATGATATTCACGTGACACAGTCTTCTGTACCTCTCACCACGTTTAAGATAATATGATCATTTGTCCAAAGAGTTATGAACCTTCCACATGAGGAGAACAAATTCTTACATTCATGAAATCGAAGTTCAACAGCGATGTTCAGAAATGTCTCAGCCGAATAATATATAATGTCGACAGCCCTCCCTCAAGTGGAAGGTTCATTGCTCTTTGGTGAGATTGTTTAAATCCTATTCTACGTTGGAAGAAAACAAAAGATACTTCTCATTAGTTCCTTTATCTAGGGTTTGTTGTGAGATAGGTCGAGCAGACGAGTTCATATTGGTTATTCGGTGGACGAGAAGATGTATTTCAAAGCTCTATAAGTAAAATTTATATCTTACGTAGCTAAGATGTAGCATCTGCAGAGGCTTTTTACCTTGACTTGTTGAGTTGTCGTAGAGCGAGCTACACTGCACATTTTTCCTTTGGGTTTTGTTGCACCCCCAAGTTTAGCCGCGGTAGCTCAGCTCGCCATAAACCCTATTTTCACTAACTCGTACCAGTAAGTTTGTACGTTTGGCTCTGACACCCTTTGAACTTTTTGAAGGCAAAAAAATTTCCGGAGCGGTTATTATTATTATTTTTTGTTGAGGGGGCATCTGGGCGGATCAAGTCCACAATTTGGGTGGAAACATTGCAACTACCCTCCGATATTCCTATCTTATAAACAAGAGAGAGGCAAAGACAATGGGTCAGAGGTGGGTGGGGATGACAATTAATGCATTTGTATTAGGAAGGGGTGATAGTAGGTTAGATGTTAAATTGGGATAACATTTGAGTGCTGGGGCAATGGCTGTCGGTGATTGGTGATAGTGTTGGGTATTCTGATTGGTGAAGCCCCGGTAAGCATAGTAGTGATGGCGATTGTGGTTTGGTGTTCCACGGTAGGTTTGGTTGTAGTGGTGTTCAATGCAGTACTCGTGGTGATGATGGTTGTTTGGTTGGAATAGTTGTTGGTTTGGTGGTGGTGGTGATGTTAGTTGTTAGTGTTTTCCTAAATATTATATCAATTTTTGGTTCATTTTGTGTGTCAAAATAATGAAAGAAAAATGAAGAGGTAAAGAGGGAGGAATCTCATATAGAAGGAAAATGGAAAAGTAAGTAAGTATATAATAAAGAACTTCACTTACTTTAATACTTATGTGGTATGCTAAGGTGTATGAATGTGCACTGAGTATGGTGCGAAGCACCATACGAGGAAAGATCGCATGCATGCGTCCGCGAGTGGCAGTGGGCTGTGAGGCGCAATGTGGCGCTTTGATGGCGCACTTTGCACTTAGACGCCTTTAAGTTTTCGTGACGAAAACTGGGCCACCGGTGTAACGGGTCGGATCGATCCAACTGTCCGTCAGTAGCTGGTTGGTTACACATGCACCAGTTCGGGCTATACCCAAACGGTTGCAACTATTGGGCAGCTGGGTGGTTCCAGTTCGGGGCAGACCCAACTATTGGGAGCTAGTTAGTTACTAGTCTAGATCTGGACCATTAATCTTAACGGTTTTTTACCAACGGTCCAGATTTCTTGGGTGCATGATGAAAGGGTGTGACTCTTGATTAGCAACCACTAGTGCTTTATAAATAAAGCACAGTGGTCAGATTTTCAGACCTAATAATTAGCCTCTACTCTCTTCTCTTATTTCCTTTCTGCAGATCTTTTACAATGAGAAATTTTTGCAGAATTTCTCACCTGTAAAACATTATCAAGAATTTTATACACTCATCTGTGGGGTGAATATCGTGTGTGCAAACGCTATTTACTAGTGCGCTTCATTGTATCTTGGAGGAAATTTGCTTACAACCGCTGCACATCGTTTTAGGTGAGGACAAATATAAACTTAAGGAGAGCGTTTTATAACGCGCTTCGAAGCCAATTTTCTTTCAATCACAAAGCCATGTCGAGTTTACAACCAACAATCTTAAGTTTATATTTTGCCACAATGGCGTTCGTGACGTTGAAAACATGGGCGCGGATTTTCACCGCTTGGAACGCTTTGATGGTGGCGACTTCGTTCGTTGGCAAAGAAAGATGCACTTTCTACTCATTACAGTAAAAGTGTACTATGTAATCGTGAATCCAAGACCTCCGGAACCCGGTAAAAAATGAGGAGGAAAGTATTGCTAAAACACGTGAAAGGTTGAGGCGGGATCAAGATGATGAGATATGTCGAGGACATATTTTGAATGGCATGTCCAACATGCTGTTCAATTCCTATCATACTGTCAAGACTGTTAAGGAGCTCTGGAACCAATTGGAGCATTGCTAGATCACCGAGGATGCCACTAGTAAAAGGTTCATCATTTCTAAATTTTTTGATTACAAAATGGTTGATGGTAGGTCGATTATGGAACAATTTAATGAGATCAAGACAATTCTTGATCAATATTCCCAACACAAGTTAGCCTTGGATGAATTTATTGTGGTTACATCTATCATTGATAAATTGCCTCCTTCTTGGAAGAATTTTAGAAATAGCCTTAAGCATCGTAAGGAAGACATCAACCTTGACGAGTTGGATACTTATCTTCGAATTAAGGAAGACTTGCGCAAGGAAAAAAGTCTAAAAGTGAGGGCATTTCTAAAATTTTGGCCATGGTGGAAGGAGAGTCATCCAAGAAAAACTACCGTGAGAACAACAAAAGGAAGCGTCAAGGAAATGACGATGAGGACAAGGATAAGGACAAGAAGAAAAAACACAAAGGAAAGTGTTATCACTGTGGCAAACCAGGGAACTATAAGCGTGATTGCCATGCCTTGAAGAAACAGAAAAAGGCGACCGAAAATAATTTAGTTGTGGTAATCACCGAGACAAATGTCCTTGAAATGACGATGCATGGTGGATTGATTCGGGTGCGACAAGGGATGGAAGCATTCTTTACATGAAAAATTCGTCAATTATGCAAATTGCGGGCAAAGAAAATGTCGAGATCGAGTTTACATCTGGAAAAGTTGTCACCCTCACCAATGTCTGCCATGTGCCCGAAATTAGGAAGAATTTAGTTTCGGGTTGTATGCTTAACAAGTATGGTTTCAAACTTGTTTTTTAAGCTGATAAGTTTGTACTCTCTAAGAGAGGGGTTTTTGTGGGAAATGAATATTTTTGTTAGGGATTGTTCAAACTCAATATTAATAATAAGAATATTATTTCTGCTTATATTATTGAGTCACAATATTTTCTTTGGCATAATCGTTTTGGACATGTTAATACTAAGAAAATAAATGACATGGTTAAATTGAATCTTTTGCCTAGTATGCATGTAAATAAAGGATTTTGCAAGATGTGTATGCTTACTAAAATCACTAGAGCTCTTTTTCAAAATGGACAAAGAGTGTCTAAGATTCTATATTTAATACATAGTGATTTAGGAGATTTTCATTCCTCTCATTCATTTGGAGGAAACTCATATTATGTGACTTTTATTGATAATTATTCTAGGTATTGCTATGTTTACTTATTGCGTAATAAAAATGATTCCATGCCTAGTTTTGTCACATACAAAAATGAAGTAGAAAATTTTTGTGATGCCAAAATTAAAGCGCTTATAACCGATGGGGGGAGGAGAGTACTATGAGTGACCATTTTTTTTTTTGAAGAAAATGGCATAGTATATGAACTTTCTGCACCGTATACACTACAACAGAGCGGTGTAGTGGAAAGAAAGAATAGGAAATGAGTCGAAATGATTAATGCCATGCTCTCCAACTCGGGTCTAGGAAAAGGATTTTGGGGGGAAGCTTTATTAACAGCTTGCTACATATTAAATAGAGTTCCAACTAAAGGAAATAACGTTATTCCTTATGAGTTATGGAAGAAAAGGTAGCCTAATCTGAATTATTTTAAAGTTTGGGGTTATAGGGCTGTTGTAAGAGTTTTGGAACCAAAAAGGAAGAAATTGGGTGAAAGAGGCATTGAATGTATTTTCATTGGTTATGTTTTACACAGTAAAGCATATAGGTTCGTGGTAATGGAAAAAATGATTATTATTCTAAAAACACTATCATTGAATCTAGAGATGCCATCTTTGACGAAAGTAGGTTCCAATTACTTCCTAAGCAAGTTGAGCAAAATGAAGGTCAACATGAAGTTGAGAAAAACTATGAAAATGAAGTGGAACCTAGGAGGAGCAAACGAATAAGAATTGCTAAAACCTATAGACCCGATTTCTACATGTATTTGGTAGAAGGAACTAGGACAACAATACACAACTCCATACCGATTGTCTTATATGTGGAAGCCGACCCTAAGACTTATGAAGAGGCCATAAAGTCTCAAAATTCTTCCTTTTGGAAGGAAGCAATAAATGAAGAGATTGATTCAATCATGGGAAATGAAACATGAAAATTGGTGGATTTACCACCTGGTTCTAAACCCATTGGTTGTAAATGGATCTTCAAGAAAAAGTTAAGAGTCGATGGATCGATTGAAAATTTTAAGGCAAAGTTAGTGGCTAAGAGATTTTTGCAAAAGGAAGGTGTCGATTATTTTGACACTTATGCACCAGTTGCAAGGATAGCCACTGTTAGGGTGCTTATAGCACTAGCTTCCATCCATAAGCTAGTAATTCATCAAATGGATGTTAAAACGGCATTCTTAAATGTTGAATTAGAGGAGAAGGTATACATGCAACAACCGGAAAGGTTTGTTGTACGTGGGCAAGAAAATAAGGTTTGTAAATTGATTAAGTCATTGTATAGACTTAAGCAAGCCCCTAAGCAGTGGCATCAAAAGTTTGATCAAATTGTGATGTCTAATGGTTTCAAGATAAATGAATCGGATAAGTGTGAGTATAACAAGTTCGATGGCGGTAAGGGAGTTATCATTTGCTTATACGTAGATGATATGCTCATTTTTTGTACTGACTTGGAACAAGTTGTAAAGACAAATAAATTCGTATCCGATAATTTTAAAATGAAGGACATGGTGTTGCTGACGTGATTTTGGGAATTAAAATCATAAGGAACAATGGTTGCATAACGTTGTCACAATCTCATTATATTGAGAAGGTGTTAAAAAGGTTTGACCATTTGGACAGCACTCCAGTTAGTACATCATTTGATGAGAGTATAAAGATGTCTCCCAATGATGGTAGAGCTGTGAGATAACTAGAATATGTGAGTGCAATAGGCTGTCTAATGTATGCCATTATTGTACTAGACCCGATATTGATTATGCAGTAAGAAAACTTAGTAGATATACTAGTTGTCCTAGTAATATGCATTGGAATGCAATATATAGGGTCTTCAAGTACCTTAAACGAACCATGGATTTCGGCATATGTTATAATGGGTATCCTTCTGTTTTGGCAAGATACACAGATGCTAGTTGGATTACGAATAAGGAAGATTATGCTTCTACAAGTGGATGGATTTTCACACTCGGTGGGGGTGCAATATCCTGGGGTTCGAAGACACAGACTTGCAAAACTGATTCTACCATGGTAGCAGAGTTTATTACTTTAGCTGCAGGGGCAAGGAGGCATAATGGCTAAGAAATTTACTTTTGAAAATTCCTTTATGGCCTAAGCCTATGGCTCTAACATCGATAAGGTGTGAGAGTCAATCAATTCTACCATGAGCATGTAGCGAAGTGTATAATGGAAAGTCTAGACACATTGGTCTTAGACATAGCTACGTGAGGTAGTTGATTACCGAAGGAATAATCACATTGGAATTTGTGAGGTCATTGAAAAATTTAGCGGATCCGTTAACTAAAGGGCTTCCAAGGGAAATGGTTATTAGGACCTCACGAGGGATGGGTCTCAAGACCATTTCAAGGATCACCAATGATGGAAATCTCGACTCAACACTTGCTAAAACCAAGTCTTGAGTTCAACGAGTCAAAAGTACATTATGATGGTAATTGCAAGCACAAAATTTTAGTCATCACAAGATCATGTGCTTGGTAACCGTAATGAAAGGATATGGTGAGCATTATGCTCTTAATAGGTCTATAAAAGGATCATTCTTTGAAGTGTTAGTTATGGTACACTCTTGATAGACCTGACTAGTGAGTGTGAAGTGGGGCCGCTTCTGTTGAGTTTAAGGGCTTAACTCTAGAGCACTCATGAAAAACAAGATACAAATTACAAGGCCATTTATAAGCAGTATTCTGGATTTGTGTATGGATAGGAGTTTCATGTGTGATATGTGACCGGCTAGTCAACAAGGATCGGTGGTTCAAAGAATATCTACCACATTATTCAGATTAGTCTTGTTATGTAATAACTAAGTAAAGATTCAAGTCGTCAGACATCTTCATTTATGTATGTACTTCATTGGATAATAAGATCTGGCTTTTTGTTTTGTTTTTATTTTGCATTTTGTAAAATGGTAGGGATTGTTAGTGTTTTCCAAAATATTTTATCAATTTTTGGTTCATTTTGTGTGTCAAAATAATGAAAGGAAAGTGAAGAGGCAAAGAGGTAGGAATCCCACATAGAAGGAAAATGAAAAAGTAAGTGGATATATAATAAAGAACTCCACTTATTTTAATACTTATGTGATATGCTAAGGTGTATGAATGTGCACCAAGTATGGTGCGAAGCACCATAAGAGGAACGATCGCACGCACGCACGCGCTCGTGGCAGTGGGCTGTTAGGCGCAATGTGGAGCTTTGATGGCGCACTTTGCAATTCGCACATGCACATCGTCGTGAGATGCGATTAGATGCCTTTAAGTTTTCGTGACGAAAACTGAGCCACCGGTGCAATGGGTCGGTTCGTTCCAACCGTCCGTCAGTAGCTAGTTGGTTACACATGTACCAGTTTGGGTTATACCCGAACGGTTGCAACCGTTGGGCAGCTGGGTGGTGCCAATTCAAGGCAGATCCAACTGTTGGGAGCTGGTTAGTTACTAACCCAGATCTGCACCGTTAATCTTAACGATTTCTGATCCAACGGCCCAAATTGCTTAGGTGCAAGATGAAAGGGTGTGACCCTTGATTAGCAACCACTAGTGCTTTATAAATAGAGCACAATGGTCAGATTTTCAGACCTAATAATTAGCCTCTACTCTCTTCTCTTATTTCCTTTCTGCAGTTCTTTTACAACGACAAATTTCTGCAGAATTTCTCACCTGTAAAACCATTATCCAGAATTTCATACACTCATCTGTGAGGTGAATATCATGTGTGCAAACGCTATTCACTAGTGCGCTTCGTTGTATCTTTGAAGATATTTGCCTGCAACCCGCTGCACACCGTTTTAAGAGGAGGCAAATATGAATTTAAGGAGAGCGTTTTACAACGTGCCTCGAAGCCAATTTTATTTCATTCACAAAGCCATATCGAGTTTACAACCAACATTATGGCAATGGTAGCAGTTATGAGGTACATTTGTTGCCGAAATAGGTGACGAGAAAGAGAGAGAGAGAGAGAGAGACGTGGCTCTGTGGGTGTGCATGGTGGAAGTTGGCAAATGAAGATGTGTTGGTGAAGTTACAAGATGAAGATGGATTGAAAGAGAAAGGGAGAAAGAGAATAATGCTGCTAAAAATCCCCCCCCCCCCCAAAGTTGAGCTAAAACACTATAGTCCGACTAGCTTTCTGCTAGAATGATAGTTGGGGGGTTGTTACATGCTAAACTTATAAAACCCAATAATTTAAGTTAGCGCAAATGAAATTTATGGTGTACCAAGCTACAGCGGATAAACTCGGGGCCACCAAATATGATTTTGGCCAAGACATCATATTTATCGTCATTGATGGAGCTTGCACGGTCTAAACATGTAAAGGCCTCCCAATCGGAATATTGGAGGTTATGATATTAAACAAATTCACCATAAAGCCAATTTTTTTTTCTTTATTTTTATAGAAAAGATTTGTTTTTGTCACAATCAAATGTCCTTCTACCGACGAGTGCACCAAAATGACTAGCTGCTTGTTGATATCTCAAGGAAGTAGAAAGTAAAGAGATCCAACAATTTGACAAATTAGTAGCATCTGAAAAGGGGCTAGCGCTTTTATAGGAAGACATGGCTAAAGGAGATAAAGGGTTAAAAAAATGCACGGGTGAGAAGCCATTGTCATGAACGTTTTCTCTAAAAGGTTAGAGATTTACTAGTTTTAAGATTGATGAAATCAAGCTGGATTCGTGATAACCAATTTCAACGACCGAAAAGGAGTTCACATAACTCTCCTTAGCATGAATATAGTGCGAAAAGGGGAAATTTGGAAAACTATTCAGGATCAAAAAAGCTTTATGCTCTACTCATGATGATGGAGTTATCTATGAAGTTGGCGGTTGTAACATGAACACCTCCTCATTCAAGACTCTACGTACGAATGCAGCGTGCACATTGAGGTGCTAAATTGTCAAAATGATTTAAAGTCTTGCATGTATTGGAAATGAAAACTGCAATAGCAAAGGCCAGGTGCTCCTATACACATTTTAGGGTCTTATAACTAGATGGCGACATATAAGTGGGAAAGAAACAAGTCAAGCTTAGCCGATTATAAGGGTACACGAAAAGATCGGGAAATGAGAAATCTCAAACTGGAAGTCCCAAACCATTTCGGGAACATGAGAAAGGTACACCTGCTGCAGCTTGAGCCAAAATTGAGGAGACTGGTTTCTGCAGTTAGGAGATTTCAACATCATAGAGTCATTAATCTCATGAGTTTGTTGACATGAAATGCAATGTGAATACGTATCAGGGTACCGCATCAACCGCCCCAATCTGTTTGATGTATTTGATTGTGGTGATGAACTCGCGTTGTCTAACTTGGCTTCAGATTATGAAGACAGGAAAGACCTTGGATTTGCATTTCATAGGAAGTAACATAATGCATTTAAAATAAGCATCCAATTTGGAAAAAGCATTAACATCAGTAATAACTAGTTCCAATTAAGCTGCCTTAAGATTATTTCAACTCACAAGACTAAGCCTAGAGACAATTCCTTGCTTGTGAAACCAAGATGCATGCAAAGATACCTACTACCAGAAGTTAACACGGGAAACTGTGATAGGAAAGAATTTGTTGTAGAACTTGAAAGCAGAGATGACCTAATCTTTCATGCCACTGATCACGAGAGAAGGTCGCATGTTCTTGAGGAATACCTAAACTAAAGGAGAGGATGTTATTGCACGAGTTTTGGTGACAAAAGAGCTTGTTGAAGAATTACCCGCTTACGGTAAATCGAAGAGAATCAAGGGCACGATTTGTCTGGTCTTTTAGGTACACGCTTATCCAGTTATAGAAAAACTGGAAACTACGAGAGTTTTTACGAAAATGATCCTCTGTTGCACTGCAAACCACAATAAAAAACGGCTAATTACACTTATGTCCCTGAGATTAGGATATAATTACAGGAGGACAATAGTTTGGACAAATTACACTTATGTCCGTTGACAAACAGAATCTTAAAAACCCTAACAATTTTAATGAAAAGACTTTATTGCCCCTAAGTTAGAACCTTATTTTTTTTCCAATGCCATTACTTCGTCTAAAACAGAAAATCAAACTTGGTGTAGTGGGGGGGGGGGGGTCTTCACTGCCTCACCATCATCTTCTATTCCTGTGTTTGTGTGACCTCCACGGCGGCAATGGACCACTGCGGCATCTGTTAGAAGCCTTCGGCGGTACAGACTTGGCATAACCTGAAAATTATTGTCGTCGATGAACCGAGACTGAAACAAGTCTATTAAAAACTCTAAAGCAGATCTTCGTAGCTCGGCCATCTTAATTGGCTCGTGAGGACTTGAATGCTACGGCGGAGGTTCAAGTCCCATAAGCCTAGCAATGACGCTCTACTAGTGGTGCTGCTTGTCGTCACCGTCAATGGCAACTCCATCTCCGACGTTATCACCTCAATTTGCGAACAGAATCGAAGCGTTTGTTCGGATCTCTCGAGGGCAAAGGCTTCATTTGGCATCAACATTGCATCAACCATCGCGATTCTTAGCAATCGCGCTGGCTGAGCCTCGACTCCAATCGTGATTCTTCACTGGCCAAATTAGGGTTTTAAACCCTAAATTTTAAATCAGGGTTTGGAATCCTTCTAATTTCAGGATTTCAAAATCCTAATTTTCAAATTTAGGGTTTCAAAACCCTAATTTTAAAAAATTAGCGTTTGATATCCTAATTTGAAAATTATAAAAATTATTCAGGATATACTGTACAAGGGCAGTATTGCCATTTTTAAAATACATAATGATATAAATTACACTTTTTGGACAAAACCCTCACGGATGATACAAGTGTTACTTATTTAACGTTTTTGGCCATGGTATGTTACATTTTAAAACTTAGTGTCCTTGACTGTAATTATACCCTAACCTCAGGGACATAAGTGTAATTAGCCCATAAAAAACATCAATGAATATATTTAACAACAACAAAAAACAAAAAAAATCGCTGCAAAGTTTAACAATAGCGAAAAAACTTTTAGCGATAAAAAGCGTCGCTAAATCAGTAGCCCCTTTGCATGGCTCCAGTGGACCTTGATCGCTCATGGTGACCAATCATAAATCACCAAGGTTCTATGAAAAGGCACGCCTACCAACATCTTTATGATTGTGTTGTCTGAATAACAATGAAATTTTGCTGTGGATGTCTCAAGTTTAGGGTAATTAATCCCTCTTAAAGATTGTCATGACGAAATGAGAATTTCGGGGCACATCAAATTGTTCAAAGGCAATCTATGTAATTGGATTGTTTCATCTCACTTAGGGGATGGGGAGGAGTGGCGCAATAGATTTTATGAGCACACGTCGACATCTTCGGTTGGACGATGATGGCCTGGCCCCAAAATGATGAGCTACAAGCTCAATATTAATGTTGTGTTTCTGGCCTATTCATGAGATCCATTATCATGACTACATAGCCAATGACATCACGGTTTCAAAACCTAGATGATAATGGATGACATACCTTAACTAACTTAAACAAGGCTTATCCCAAGGATAGTCAACTCTTTACCTTGCTTGAATCTTGACTGAAGCTTCCTATAGCCATAAACTATTTAAACTATTGAGTTTCATGAGTGCATATTTAGACTATTAGACTACAAACAAAATACATGCACGAGGGTGGCAACCCCAAAACATCCTTCATATCTCACCATGGCTTGTACTGTTACGAAGTAATGCCGGTGTGACTACCAACCAAAGACTTGTGAACAATATATTTCAAGATTTGATTGGTAGAAGAGCGTCAAAGCTGAATATCATGTCATCAATCTCCAAGATACCTTTCCAACTGATAGTTTGCAAGGCGAAGCTTATCCTTAACAAATCTAGCATACCGTTGGGAGTACGATAGGGAAGTCACTTAGTCTAATAGTTTTTCAAGGAAATAATGAGGCAAAGATTAAAGTCATTCAGGGGTATGGACCCTAACAATGTTAACTAAGTTCAAGAGCTCAGCGAAAGTACACCCACTTTGGGAATATTTAAGTGAAACCCGCAAGGAGATGACACTATTGTTCATTACGGACCACACGTCTCTTAATAACTCCTGGGAACTCTTGAGATAAAGCAATCTAAGCAACAAAAAGTATTGGCTCAAGTATTGAAAGAAGAAAGGCCCTTCCTCGCTCTCCTCAATATGAGAACCCTTCCATAGGCTAGCTATTGTTTAAGAAGATAATCGAGTTTTTACTTGGAGAGAACAACTTTGTGATTTCCATTAAGTAGTTTCTTTTCTTTTTTGAGAACGTAACTTTTGAGGCTAAAGTTTCGAGGGTATCCGAGAATCGATTAATGAGCCTTGGTACATGCACAAAATTGTTATATTTGAACTTTGAGACGAGTTTCCACACCACTAATTTGTATTCTACGAGCTTTGGATGTCTGATGGCAAAATCCTCCTCAATTTGTTTTCTAATAACGAGATCCTCCGACTTTGAGCTTTATGAATCTTAAAAATTGCAAGAAGCTCAAAGGGCCTTATACTTAACCTTATAATCGATGCCTTAAAAATTGAACTTAGATTCAAGTGCATTTCCTTGCATTTATTATCCTTCTGTCAGGATTGGTAATAGGATAGAGTCCATTCTCCTAATTTCTGTAATCACAGCCGCAGCTAGTTCCTCTCCTTAAATTTCTTTTGGTCAGCGCTTAACTTTTTTGTGGCTCTGGGAGTAACACAAGATATTCAAATTCGACGAGGCAATTAAAACCCACCTCAAGATCTGGCCAATGTGAACAAGCTCCAAAAAAGATATCTTATGAGGTTGTGCTTGGTATCAAAGTGTATGAATTACAATAGGTGAAGCTAACATGTGCGTTTACATCGCGTTCCGATGATAGCAAGTAACAACATATTGATTATGTTCTAATGTGTGCTTTGAGTAGATTCTTAGTAGGTATATACATACACACCTTCATTAAGACTCCTTTTGAGAAGTTGGATATTTGGATTAAACTGAAAGAATTTAAAGCAATAGTGGGCATGCTATGAAAGTTTCATCAAGTCCAAGGTCAAATAGCAATAAAGAATGCGTAAGCTAAGTTACTTTCAAATTGTAGTTGATCTTTGTTATTATGTAATTACTGATAGTTTTGATACTAGGATTAATGACTATGGCGTAAAATGACCTTAGGACACCAATTGTGATTGATCTTTATTATTATGTAACATCTTGGTTTAATGCTTGGATGACTATGGCCTAAAATGACCATCGGACACCTTGTGCATTGTATGTAATAACCTTAATGGGTGACCTTTGAAGCTTACTAAGATTTTCTCAAAGATGTTATTGGAACTAATCTTTTCATATATTGATAAACCTTTTCATTAGTTTTCCACCAAAAAAGCGGCAACTCAATCCGATTAGAGAAAGTTCTGCCCAATAATTTGGGGCTTCATCGTACACTATGGAAAACACATTCTAAGCTTTTATTCAGTGTAGAAACATCAACGCTCATAGATTAAGCTTTTTTTCTTTTCATCTTCATAATTTCACATCATCAAAGAGAACATCTTTGTGAGCAATTCTTTGAGTGAGACTGAGCATTCTTCAAGTCATCAATTTTCTGATCTTTTTATTGTACTAGAGCTTTATTTGTAATCATTTCTTTTCAAGAAAGTTTCTTTACACACAATAGAAAATTCTTAAATAATTGTGATCAAGGTTTGGGGTTATCAAGTCTTGTGTGAACTTCGTGGATTCAAGGCTTTTGCTTGGTGTAGTGATATCGCCAAGTGCTTGTGAGGGTTTTAATTTTGACCAAAAAGAAGATTGTTCCTAGTAGATCCTAGTGCTTTTTAGATTATATTTCTAAAGTCAACTAATTTATTATCTTATTCTTAAGACTTGACCACGAGATCATCCATAATAGTCAATGTTCTTATGTACTATGCTGAAACCAATAAAAGAAAACTGGGGGCGAGAGGGAGGGGATGGGTTTTTGGAAATTGATTGAGGATTTAAGCTAATAAAAAAATTGTATCTCAAGTTAGATTAATGAACAAGCTTAACCAATATGCTAATTAGGCAATCTCAAACAATTATCAAGCAATAAATAAAGACATTGAGTTAGAGTACCTAAAAAGGAGATTTAGATATTTCAGCTTGAACAATCTTCAAACATATGTGTAAAGATGTCATCGGGCAAGAGGAGAAAATGGACCAAACTGGGCTTCAGGTGTTGTGGAACCAAGCCTGGGCCGGGCCTGCTAGAGGATATCAGGGCTCAGTCCAAGTCTAAGCCCCGACCCAGCCTGAACCCATCTGGCCAGAGGAGAAAATGGACCAGACTGGGCTTCAAGAGGCCTGGGCAGGGCCCGCTAGAGGATATCAGGGCTCGGTCCAAGTCTAAGCCCTAGGCCCCAAAATTAGGCTGGGCTTAGGCCAGGCCCGGGCCCAAACAAAAAATTATTTTTATTCATGTTTTATGTTGCGAAAAAATTAAATTTAAAATAAATTAGTTTATAAGCCCTCTTCTTTTTACCCGAGCTTAGAACCGGCTGCTTGTAGACAAGCAAGCGAAGTATTTTATATATATATATATATTTCAAAAAAAGTGATAAAAAGTAGTTATTTTGCTTGTAAATTGCCACATTCTTGTGTGCATTCTTTACTTTAAATACACTTCATTTGTTTGAAAATAATCTATGGTGAAAATGTAAACTATATTTTGGGAAATAATTTATTCAAAAAACTTAAGAAAAGGAAAAGAAAAAAATTACCTAATCGTCTAGAAGATCTTCTACGCTCGAACTGTTGCTCCTCATATCATCAACCGGTTTATCTTATTTCCTATATTTTGTATCAAGATAATCCTTCTAACATGTACATAACTCGAGCGACTCAGGGTTAAGACAACTCCTCCTATCATCAAAGCCCCCCCCCCCTCACTGATATGAAGTAATCGTGGAGGCTTACACCGACAATGAATCTCGAGCAATTTGGGATAAAGGTTTTATAATTTTTTTCATTTTGTTTCCAAAAATTTATTAAATTCAAATTGATCTGTTCTTCCATTGATAAAGAAAAATAATGATTAGTATTTCCATATAAACCAATTTCATTAAAAGAGGAAAAAGTAAACGAACCTATAGAACTAGAAGAACCTTCCACTGGTGTTTGTTTTGCCACTAGATATTCAAAGCCCTTAAGATATGACCCATAATATATTTCACCGCTCAAAAATGTATCGCACCCATGCACATCAGCCGAATTTTGATATAGGTTATACAGATCTTCAAATGTCTTACTCGCTTTTTCTGTAAGCTCGGTTGTGGCAGCATCTGCGTAGCACATTTGTCTAGATATTTATACTATCGAGACCTCCGTGCCGTGCAACTTTAACCTATGATGGAAATAAGTGGCAACATATAAAACAACATGCAATTCTGCCCAATATTTATTGAACTTAATGTCCATCTGTTTTACCATTTCCTAAAAGGGTCCTATATATCTCTATTTTACTAAAATGTTAGTAATTTTTAGAATTTCCACTGTAGCAATAGAGGATGTAGGATGGTACATACTAAACAATAAATTAGTAGACATGTAAAATACTTCCAAAATTCAGATAGGTGTGTAGTCATTTGCCTTTCTTGGTGACGACTTGGCAAGTCTTGTGAGAATATGCTCAATAGGCAGTGCGTATACACTTCTTTGTATACCATAACATGTAAAAGCATTACATATGTTGAGTTTCACCTACGCACGACATCGGTAAGTGGTCTCCTACGAGGCAAACTATATTAAATACACAGCTTTAAATTACTGTATTTTCGGACCCGAACAATTAATATACGCTGCCATACCCCTCTTTTTTAAGAATATCTCCTACAGGAGCTAAACAATCTTGAATAATTAAATTAATTATATGGCAAACACATGGAACATTAAATAATTCCCCAACAATCTTGAACAATTAACTTAATTATATGGCAAACACATAGAACATGAAATAATTCCCCATCAAGTATAGGTCGAAGGCTCATCTTTTAGACTTCAACAATAGCTATATTGTTAGAATCATTATCAAAACTAATAATCATAATCTTATCATTTATTTTAAACGTGTTACATACTTGGATTATAATATTAGCAACATTAACTGCATCATGTGGATAAGGAAAAAGTTCAAAATCGAGGATTCTCTTGTTCATAGTCCAATCGGAATCAATCCAATGGGCTTTCAAATAAGCACAATTAACAGAGTAAAAGGAGATCTCCAAATATTAGAAGTAAGACTAACACCACCATAAAATTTATCAAAATAATCAATCAAGCATGCTTTAGTAGCATTATACTATCTAAGTGCTTCAGACCTAGTTGTGTTTCTACGAATCTTTTTGTACAAAGGTTACACATAAATATGCATTATCTGGTATGCTTGCGTTATCAGCAAAACTAAAAGCTTGTTCATCGTGAATAATAAATTCAGCAAGACCGTCTCTTTGATCTCGTTAATGATAAATAAATAACTTACTGTCAAAAGACAACTGCATTTGGCTAGAATCAACATGTCTCTGATTAGGTGCACATAGAGGGTAATGCCTATTTAGATGTCCATTACCACTACTATACGAAAATAATTTACCACAATACTTACATTCGGCTTTTCGAGCGCCATCAACTGTAATCTTGACAAAATGATTCCACATGTAGCTTCATTTTTTTCCCCTTTTGGACTTTTGGCGGACTAAAGGCAAGATTACTCGGTCTTTCATCATGATGACCACTCATCGGAATAAAATTTTGCCTTGAAGTAGTCACTACAAGAAAATCCACTTTTAGCAACAAAATTTTCAGTCGATATAAGTGGGTAATTCATCGATAAAGATGGACTGTTCGTCGCTAAAAGTTCGTTGTTAAAAATCTCGTTGCTAAAAGATTAACGACGAATTTTGGTGATCCGTCGGCAAAAATTCAATTTTAACCACGGAAATAATTATTTTTAGCTACTAAATTTTCCGTCACTAAAGGTATTTTCTCTATTTTTTAATTTATGAATTTCTCAATAAAAAATCTTATAGGGACAAAATTTTTGCCGCTAAAAATCCGTCGCAAAAGTCTTTAATCACTAAAAATGTGGCTCTAAAAATGTTTATTGATCTGTAGAAGGACTTTTAGCGACGAAATTTTGTCGCTAAAAGTTAAAAAAGGCTATTTTTCAGTTTTGCTATTTTCTTTTATAAATTCAAACCTGTTTCAAAAGATTAACCCTAACCAACCAATCGAGCAACAATTTAATTCTTAAACTGAGATTCATCGTTTACTAAATTCCAACTAATACAAATAAAATTTAATTCTTATACAACACCAACTAACACTAAATACAACAAATTACATGTTCACTAAATACACTGTACAAATCCCAAATATAAAGTTACAAGTTTCATTGAAACTACAAAAATATAAGTCAAGATCCTTGCTCCGAAACCTGCACAACATCTCTTCCCCACAATTGTTACTTGTTTACCTTTATCATTCACAACCTGAAAAAGAGTATTAGTTGTACAAATTCGTTTACAATGAACAAAATGAATAAAAAGTTGTCTAGTGCTCATATTCCTCAATTGTAAGTATTTCTTCTTGGTTTAAAATGAGTGACTGTGACTTATGTGAAAAGATTAGATTATGACTCGTTTTTGTTTCCATCTTCACCTTTTTGTTTCGAAATACACTGTGCCTGGCCCCTTACACTTTTCACTAACACACTTCAAACCTGTTTTCTCTTTGCAAATAGTTATACTTCTCCCTAACGTTACCCTAGGATGTCCTCATGTCTTCACCTTATTTGCACTGACAAATCATGGCGCAAATATACCTACTTGAGCTGGTAATTGTTTCCTACCAAAAGTTGAGTGTCCAAACCTAAAATTGTGATGCACACGGAGGACATATGTAGCCTAAGTCAAGTTGTGCATGCGAAGTCACTAGAACCACCCCAACAAGGAAAAAGGTAATATTATAGACTATTGAAACAAATGAACCACCCATCCAAGCCAAATTCAAGAGAGTATATGTGAACCACTAAATCATTGGAAGTGCTCAACCATGTCTATTCCGGAATGATCACTTCTAAGCCAGTTCCACAAGAATGCACTATGAAATGCAGAGAGTTGCTGATAGCAGTAGTAGCCTAGCCTATAGTTACTTAATTTTCACATACTACTTGAACACAGATTAATAGGAAGAAAAAAGCAATAAACAACAAAAGAATAACTAATGCATTATTGATTCATCTATTAACGATCCTATTTTTTAGTCCTTGTTACCCATCCATATTATTTTAAAACCACACCTCATCTCGATTTTGTCAAAGTACAATACGAGTACTCCGTCTCAATATTGGTTTAAGACTTTCAAATGGTAAAGCACCTCTCCACATCTTTAACGTAACATAAAATCTTAATCTAGTCTCATCAATTAAAATACTGTGTCATTAACAAATAACATGTACCATGATATCTCATCTTCAATCTCTCACTAAGCTTTTACATAATCAAAGTGAAAAGAAACATGCTTAATACCGATTGTTGGTGAAGCCCAACCACAACGAAAAGCTTTTTAGTCAGAACACTGGTTATTATCTCATCTTTTTTTGCTATGTCATACATATTAATATTCACATCAACATATTTGACCAACATTCATTTATCTTGTGAAGCCCACAACATAATTTTTCTTCATGCCCCTTATGTGCTTTTCTTAAATTATACTCGTATATATGAATAGCTTTTATGTTCCTTCAAATATCGCGCCATCAATTGTACTAGAAAGATAATAACTTCACAATGAATCCACTAAGCATGAAATAAAAGTTGTTGTATGATAGTTGTGTCTCCTATTTTAATAGCCTACTTCTAAAACATCAATGATATTGGTCTTTTTACTATTGTTGCAACTTTGAATAGCTCCAAACAACTATTAAGAATCTAAAATGGATAGAAAGGCAAAACATAAATCTTGAATCCATCCTTTGCAATTAGAATTAGCTATGAAAAGTTTCCACCCACAGTAATACGGAGTAGCAATTAAGTATCTAACCAACATTTACGGCTTGACCTAAATTAAAAGTATAATGTATACCAGCAACTGAACCAAACGAACAAAATACACACTACACTGACTATTGATGCATTTTCTACAACATTACACTCGCATTCCAAACGAATAGCAATAGAGCATGATTTGGCAAGCATTTTCAACTTTGCATAGAGCAAAAGTGAAATTTATACCTGCAGCGGCAAAAAGTGAACAAAAAAAATCGAATGCAGAGTCCTTGTGCCCCCTGAATGCAACCGCTTATACGATTAGACGTAAAAAAAAAATCAAATCTGAGAAATCGACACCGACAGAGTCAATTTTGGACAGCTTAGCGGTAGCGACCGGGTTCGAGTCGGAGTGCAATACGAACGCGACGGTGTCAAGCACAGGTCGCCTGTGGTCGTCCAGTTTAGGAGGGGAGGTGAGGTGAGGTGAGGTGAGGTGAGGTGAGGGTGGGGGCGGGATGGCATTGGGGGTGGGAGTGGCTGACCTACGTCAGTGTGGGTGTGGGGGTGTGTGTGTGTGTGTGTGTGTGTGTGTGTGAGAGAGAGAGAGAGAGAGAGAGAGAGAGAAGAAGAAGAAGAAGAAAGGAGGAAAGTGACGGCTAGGAGAAAGAGAAAGAGAAAGAAGTAGGGTTTGTTGATTTTAATGACCTTTAGCGACGGATTTTTTGCCATCACCAAAAAGTCGTCGCTGAAAGGTCATTAAAAATTACAAATATATTGACTTTTACTGATGGATTGTGTCCGTCGGTAAAAGTCCATCACGAAAACCCTTTTTTTTTAATTTCTCAAGAAAAAGTACGAGATAAATGGAAAAATTTTGAAACTAACATTTTGCGACGGATTTTTTCATCGGTAAAAATCCGTCAGTAAAGATATTTAGCGACAGAACATTATGTTGGCAAAGACTTTTAGCGACGGACTTTTACCGACAGAATATCCGTCGATAAAAGAAACTTTTAGCGACGGATTTTCTTCCGTCGCTAAAGTCTATTTTCTTGTAGTGAGTAGTGTCGCCAACTGAGCTGTGTTATTGACTAAAACTCTGGGTATTCGATGAAGGTGTATACTCAAATTCTAAAAGTTTTGGTTAAATTGGAAATTGGCTTGGGTATCTATACCCATTAGTGGCAGATCTTAAAAATATGGTGCTTGTGGTGGTGCTAGACGTTTGTGGCTGCGTGATCTAAATAATGGAGACATAATTTGATGCTAAAATTGTTTGACAAGAATGAGAAATAAAACTAGTAATAGTAATTATATGGAAAGGAATAAAAGTACTAAATATTAGAATACTACTTGTAATTGAAAACTTGAGAGGGTTAGTACTTCGTAACAAATAAGAATGGTACGAAAGCTTGTAGAATTTAGATAGGAGAGAGTGAGAAGATTGGTGTAAAAAAAGTGAAGAAGAAGGGGATGGATTTATAGATTTTTCAAAGTTTACAAAAGACCAAAATACCCTTGAAAACTAGTTGTTTATAGTTGTTGGGGAGTATAAAAATGTAAAAGTGCATGAAAGAGTTGTTGGAACCTTGTTGGACAAAAATAACCCTAAACTAGCCGCTATATAGCTGTTGGTGGGGGAAGGGGGGTGAAATTTTTGAAAACACTGGCTATTAGAGTGAATATTACCGTTGGAGGGGAAAAATTAAATTTTCGGGTCGGGCCAGAGCCGCACTTTTTTAGGGTAGGGCAGGGCAAGGCTTTTTGCCCAATTCTTTGGCATGGCCCTTAGCCCTATGGACTAGGGTCGTCAGTGTTAATGTTTAAGGCCGGGCTGGCCGAGGCCGTTTTAGGGCGCTGCGGCCTGGCCCGGCCCAGCCCTTTTGACATCTTTACCTATGTCCACCTCTTCAAAGAAATTCCTTGGAAGAACACTAGAATTTACTAGCGACAATCTTCTTTTGAGTCATGATCAAAATCCTTACGCACACTTGATGATATCGCCATGCCAAGCACTAATCTTGCATCCACAAAGCTCACCTAAGACTTGACAATTCCATCCCTCGATCATAATTATTGCATAATGATCAATTTGTACAAAGAACTCTCTTGAAAGAAAATGAGTACAAATGAAGCTCTAGTACAATAGAGAGATAAGATAATTGATGACCAATAGAAAGATGAGATAATTGATGATTTGAAGAATGGTCACTCTCAATGATATATTGTTTGCTTACAAAGATGTTCTCTTAATGACGTGAGATTAAAGAGAAAAGATGCTTAGGGCTTGAGCTTTGATGTTTCTCTAATCTATAAAGGCTTAGAAAATGGTTTCCATAGTACACGATGAAACCGAAATCATTTTGATAGGGTGGATGTGAAATATAGTCGTGATAGGACGATTAAGCATGAATTTTAACAAAACTAGCCATTATTTTTTAATCTTGAAGCTTTACAATTGACTGTAATGCGATATTGTTGGCTAAAATCCACTGTCTCAATACTTATGGAGGCACACAATCTCAATACAGTTGACTGTAACACGATACTGTCGACTGCAACACATTTTTACAGTCACACTGCCTCAACACAATCGACTATGTGGCTCTTTTTTTTCAAGAACATCACCTCCCCTATTTTGAGCATAACTTTCTCTAGAAAAATTGGATTAAGTAGCCATTGTTACTTTTTTTTGGAAAGCTAATGAAAGTATTTACCAACAAGTAAAAGACTAGCTCTAAAAACATGTTTAAGAAAACTGATTTAACTCCGAAGTTTGCCTATTTTCAAGAAACACACTTGTTTAAAAGATTATGAACTCACATGCCAAGCTTAAGGCATCCTAAGGTCATTCTAGGCTATAGTCATCGATTCAAGCATCAAATCAAAACTAGTTACGTAATAGTAAAGATCAATCACAATAGAAAGTAGCTTAGCCTATACATTCATTGTTACACTTGGACATAAAATTTGACGAAGCTTCTTAGCATCCCCATTATAGCTTTAAGCTCCTTTAATTTCAATCACCATTCCATATTTTAAAATATGTCTTCATGAGTGTGTATGCATATACTTACTAAGAATCTACTCAAAGCACACATTCTAATGTAATAAATGTTTTGTTTTTATCAAAAGAAGATGCAAGCCTGGGTTATACAATCATAAGGCTAGCATATGTAATAAAACAAAGCAAACAAGGACCTCTAGTACGTATACATTCTTCAATTAAAAAAGTCTGGTGAAAGTTTCTAAATGTAGTTGTCAATGCTTTCTTCCTTCTTTTTCCTTGGTCATTTTAATTTGATTGTAAGCCACGCAACAACAATAAATGCTAGATATGGCATGGCTCATTGTGAACACGATTTGTGAAAATCTCAGAAGTTGACTCTTATCCTTGAAACAAATAAAGAAATTGTTTGGGGGGGGGGGGGGGGATCACATATTAATTGCTCGAATAACAAGTGTTCAATTTACCAGTTGAGTGATACACACAATTCATCAAATAAGCAAATTAATTAATAGGCTATCCCCACAATGCCAAGAAAATATTACAAATTATCTAGATAGATGTAGGAATAACTTGATCCCATGGGTAATAATAATTTGTAGCCGAAATAAACTAACCATGCCTTAACACCCATAGATTACATAGCAATAAACAATACATTCAACTAAAACATACCTTAACATTTTTGATAGAACTTGACTAAATCTTTGATTTAGATTCTTATTCTCGCTATGATCCTATGTCGAAATTGAGTGTAGAGAGAGAGAGAGAGAGAGGCACAAAAGGGGTCGGGCAGGTTTGTGTGGCCGGCTCTAGGGGTGTGCCCCTTTTAATGGCTCGTCATCTCCCTTTTTAATCTACTCTTATTTTTACAAAACTTCCCTTAACATTAGGATGTAAGTGTGGGCTAGCAAGGGGACTTGTGGTTTTCACATTGCAATTGCTTAGCTAATAACTCATGGATCAATTGGATTCCCTATTTAGTAATAATCCTACTAATTAATCAATACAACTTTGCTCCTCCATAGATATTCTAATTATCATTAGCACTTTGAACTACTATGCTTTCTTAGTAATTACATAATAGTTTGTATGTCTCATAATAATAATTTCTATGATCATTGAGTTGATTTAACAAATAGGTCAATCTTTTAATAATCAGTATAAATTCCTTAATAAAAGACGTGGCAACAGTTCATAATATTCAACTTTATTATATCATTATAGGGAATATATATAAGTGTGGATGTCATATAAGAGTACATTCTCTCATTATACACTAAACGGAATCCAAACATACCGAGGTATTGATCCACGATGTATCTCACTTGTAAGTATATCAAAGCTTCTGCTTAATGACTCTGAAGATGCAACGCCCTATATACAGTTAAGAACATTGCATAATAGTAGTCATAGAGCTTATTTATAAAGTCATAGTAAATGAAATATAAAGAGTCTCAGGTAGTCCTTGTACAATACAAACACTCTACTAGCATGTAGAATGGTCAAGAAAACCATTTCACCTTTACATAATAGAATGTACTAGATGATTGTGCAGTTTCATAAGACATTGTAAACAATTATTCAACTATATACTTTATCATGATCATTATTTATCTACGTATGCATTGGAAAGAGGGTACCCTGATCTATCCCATACAACATGATAATAAATATATAACAATAGACACATACACTTTTTATTATAAAGTACAAAACTATCAATAATAAAAATGTATGTAAATGCTCAATGATGAAGGAAAACCATATTTATATTAAACAGATGTGTTAATGCATGAGATTGGTGCTAGAGCTCAAATCCAACAACAGGGGTTAAAGATGCCTGACAAAGAATATTAAATGCTTGGGCTCGCATAACCCATAAGCCTATATCCACCTTTTTAAACAATTCCCTTAAATTTGCTTGAAGAGTCCTATAATTCACTAGTATGGTCAACCTTTAGGTTAAAACCAAACTGCCATATAATACCGTTGGCCCTATGCACACTCTTAGAAAACCAGACTTTTTACAACTTCAACAAAGCTTGATAACCCGAAGCTTTGTCACAAGTTGACTAAAATGAAGTTTTTTATGCAACAAAAGCTTCATATATAGGAAGAAATTGAAGCTTTTACCAGTGGAGATATGAAAAATTGATGACTTGAAGCTTGCTCTATTATCTATAAAGATCTAATAAAAAAAAAGGCTCTCTTTAGTGAGTAAAATCAAGAACTATGAAGATATAAGATCAAAGTCTTTAGCATAAATGGTTCTTTAATGAATAAAGGCCTGAAACGTGATTTTCATGGTGTATGATGAAGTGTTAAATCATTTTTATTGGTAAACTTAAAAAAAGGTCATTGGAAGATTAAGAATTAATCTTTGCGAAACTAGTTTTTATCCAATAAAATTATAGTCAACTGTGTTATATACGACCCACTATATCTCAATGTATGAATAATACCGCCTGCGAATGAAGTCAGTTGTATTTACCATTACAGTTGTCTCTAATGGTTGTCTCAATAAGACAGCAATACTGTTATGGAGGATAACTTTCTTTCAATATATCGAATTGACTATTGTTCTTTGTATTGGAAATATAATTGAAAGATTTGACAAAGTATGAAAAGATTAGCTTCAAAATCATCTTTGAGAAAATTGAGTTATCTTCAAAATTAACTGATTTTTCTTACAGCGCACTTGTTTGAAGCATCATGAACTCACATGCAATGCACTTGAAACGAACTTAACCTATGCATTATTGGTTTCTCTTTGCCATTACAAATGATGAAGCTTTTTAGCATGTCCATCATTAAGTTTTAAGCTCTTTTTGTTCCATTTTACATAACTAAGTACTTAAATGTGTCTTATTGATTTTGTATGTGAAAACCTATTAAGCATCGACTCAAAGCATACATATAAACATAATCAATATATTATTAACTTGAAAACAAGATGTAAGCATAAGTAATTCGACAGGCTTACATCTTGGTCGGATAACTTCTTAGTTCAGTTCGTCTAAACCAGTACCTAAGGGTGAGCACCAACTCGCCAATTCAGTTTAGACAACTTGGTGATCACCCTAGGTTATCTGATGGTTAGTTCAGTTTGGTTCAAAATTTTCCAAACCGACGGGCTAAGGTTTGGTTCGCAGTTTGACCCCCAAAAGCGAACGAAATCGAACTACACTCACACTAATACCATCTGCATTCCCTAACAACCATCTGACACACATCAGCATCACAAACGACAACTCATGGCAAAATAACAATAGTCCCTTCAACCGGCCATTCACCATAGTCCATCGCACCAGTTCACCATTTAACTCAACCACGTTACCACACTATCACCACCAACCATTAATTGCCATACACAATAGTGCAATGAGCCATAAGCACCATGAACAACCAAGGACCACCCATAATGTAACGGCCCAAAATTTGGATAGATCTGGATACACCACTTGCAAAATCTTAATCATTCAACTGACACAAATACTTTTGAAGATAGAGTAGATTATTTTATACACCATAAAACTTCCAAACATCACTTCTATATTCCCTAATAGCTAACATATGAGTATATATAGTATGTGGAATATAACAAATGCTATTTAGCTGTCTCTTACAACCTATCTAACAATAATTACAAAAAACAATCATTCACTAGAAAGTTTCTTACTTAGCCATACCTTATAATCATTTGCACAACTCCGGATTATTGTCGATAACCTGAAAGTAAGAGGTGAGCACAGAGCCAGTAAAATAAACACATGCACTCACGCACAGAGTACAAAGTACGCTATACTGATAACACTAATTGGAGTTGATAGAATACGATATCAAGGTGCATGGCAAAAGCCAAAATCAATGTACTAACTTTTAATTCAAAAAATCATATTTGCAAAAAGATCAAATAGCTTGTACATGTGGACAATACAATGTCAATGTAATGAATTCTCATTAATATGTAGTCTGCATTTGCAGTGGACAAAAAGGTTTCAATGTGTTTTATTAGGGATAAAAAGTTTACAATGTGTTTTATCCATTGACATTGAAACCTTTTTATCCACTACAAATGCAGACTACATATTAATGAGAATTCATTACATATACTCAATAGTTTAGGTAATAATATTTTATAATGTAAAAGACTTCAATATATTCAATAGTACTTTAGATAAGTTTCCCCAACTTGATCAGATATCAAAATCGAAATATTCAATGTACAAAGACAGAAACCAGGTGTGCCATTCATAAATGTGTCACGCGTGCCATTACTAACACGTGAGACAAGGTTCAGAAATTAAGATCATGATCTCTTACTCATCCCTCGGAGCTACCCATATTCTCATCCATGTCGATAATTCAAAAACAATAAGTCATACATTGTGACATGGCTCCCCGAAATATAAATACACATAGCCAACGAATCCAATAAACCTCAAGAGTTTGAAGTCGATAAAGTTACTCTCTTCATATGATTCTACACAAAATAGTTTAACTCAAGGGCAACTTCACAAAGAGATATACGGATTCTATGAAAACTCAAACCATAAAAGTTGAAGAGCACTTGCTACAATTTTCATAATCCTAAGATCATCAAAAACTCATCGGATATGGATAAGATAGAGCAAGTCAAAGGGGCTGATTTATAGTGTTAAAGACAGAGAGGTTTGCACTGACCAATAACTTTCAAAGTCAGTTGCAACAAAGACTCAAAAGGATTTTAAGAAAACCGAAACAAAAAAAGTTAAAGAAGACTCTAAAGGATTCCATAATGCTCGAGATCATCAAACCCAAAAAGAGATAAGAAAGATAGAGGAAATTGAAATTGGCTAACTTAAATAGCCGAAAACATAAACATAATATTGACCACGACAATTTTTGAATATTAACAAGTTGGATTTTGGGAAACTCAAAACTACAAAATTGTAATATTCAGTTTGACATTTCTTAAAATGTGTAAGAACACTGAAATTGAACAAAGAACGAAGAAGATACGGATTCCTGAAGTTGTGGAATTTCAGTTCACGAACTTACGATAATCAGATTTTGGATGGAGCAAATGCGTGATAAAACTCTTACCTCAAAATAACAAATTTAGCATAAAAAATATATTCTTTATCATAGATTGATCACAACCTTATGCTTGAACCCCAAAGTCTTTAACTAAGCCTTTTTCTCCTTTTCTTCTCTGTCTCTCCAATGATACATGAAGACTTTCATCTCTTCCTCATTCTTACATACTTGCTTGCTAATGTAACTGTAATACAACTTAAAGTCCTAATTCAAGTCAAAATATAATATAATATCTATTCGAATCACATTTGTGACTAACGACGTCAAATGCCAAATTTGTCATAAAATACTTCCAGATAGTTCTCTAAGGCCTACCATCTAATGCAAAGTCAAAACTCCATTCTAATGAGTATTTACACAAGTAATCGGATATAAAACATAATCTAGGGTGTTACATTGTACCAGTGGACAATAAAATGTAACATAATGAATTCTCATAGCATTTCCTGTCGATCAAAAGGTTTCAAAGTGTTCAAAATAATAATAAAAATGAACTTCAAAGCAATTTCAATAGTTCAGGTAACAACATTCTGTAATTTAGATAAGTTAGAAACGTCTTATCAAAATCCAAATATTCAACTACAAAGACAAAAACCAGGGGTGACATTCAGAAATGTGTCACACGTGCCATCACTGACACGTGAGACAAGGTTCAAAAATTAAGATCATAATTTCTAGCCCATCCCACTGAGTTAAAGTATGTTTTAATCCACGTGGATAAGTTAGAAACAAATTAGTCACATACATTATGACATAGCTCATCAGAATATAAGTACATATAGCCAATAAATCTAATAAAGCTCAAGAGTTTGAATTCAACAAAGTCATTCTCCTTCACATAATTTTACACAAAATAGTTTTACTCAAGGGCAACTTCACAAAAAAGATGTATGGGTTCTATGAAAACACAAAACCTAAAAGTTGAAAATACTTGCTACATTTTTTGCAAGGTCTAAGATCATCAAAACTGATTGGAAATGAATAAGATAGAGCAAGTCAAAGTGGGCTAATTTGCAGTCCCAGAAATAGAAATATTTGCACTGACCAATAAATTTCAAACTCACTTTTAACCAAGAAATACAAGGATTGTAATAAGACATAAAACTATAAAGTTAAGATGACTCTTTAATAGACTCCGAAATATCTAGAATCATCAAAAACCAATGAGAAATTGAGTCACCTGAGCACCAGGTGTTAGGGCAGGCTTTTTTTTGCCTACATCGGTAAAAATTATCGGGGATGGCACAGGAGCGGGCAAGGAAGATGCTGCCCGAGGGTGCCCCGATGGAGGAGTGGAAGCGATTTCCCCTCATTAGATTTCTCCATCAGTATGGGGACAGATTGTTGATCAGTGGAGGACTGTTACATCCTGGGAGGCCAAGAGTAGGAGTGGGAGCGAGAACATACACGAGAAAGATCCCACGCACATAGGGGGGTCAATGGCTCACGATGTCCTCCGATACAAGAATACGGTGAAGCACCCGAACCTAGCGACATATGAGGTCGTAGCTCTGATGTACTGTCACACGCACGTGAGGAAAAAGGATAAGGACGATGCACACCGAGCGGGGGACTTTGTTTTAGATATTTCTTGACATATCGATGTAAGTTACGAATTAATTTTTTTAGTTTATGATATTCGATGTTTGTCGCCTTAATGTTTTGAATGTCAAATCATTGTTCTACAAGCCTCGTATGAACAAATCAGGGGGTCTGGGTAGTAGTCCGAACAGCCATCAGCATCCATGAGTACGGGCACGTGTATTGAGGGATTGAATCGATGGCTGGATGCACTAGGGGTAGTCAACAGGCCAAAAGGCCGCATACACGGCCTGCCTGGTACAACTGCACGTGCCGTGATAGGAGCATCCCTACCCCCGCTACCCCTCCACAGATGCAGACACTGACCGTGGAGCGACCGTCGTAACACGAGGAGATCCATCGCATTGCTTCGAAAGTGTATAGGATGATCACAATGCATAATCAGGTACAACCACTATATACGTTTAGTAAACACTACATACGATTGCGATTGAAATTAATGCATTCGTGCCTTTACATGCAGGGCACTGCAACTGGACATGCCGACCCGGATCAGGATCCCATTGCCTCTGTGGATGAGAATGATCAGCAGGATCCAGATCCGGGATTCGCCGACCCCTGATCAGTCCTTCCCCTCCTAGCTATTTGTATTTCGCTTCCCCCAACTTGTACTCCCCTCCCTCCCCTACTCTATCGTACCCCGCTCCCGTGCCCTTCTGAACTTTGTATACATTTTATTTTTCAATTAGTAAAGAATCCATTCTTTATATATATGTTGTGTCTGTTTTAGGGTTAAATAATTACTGATCAGCAATTATTTAACCCTAATGTGAATTGAGAAATATTTACTGGATTGAAAATAACTGTTCAAAATTTGTAATTACAGGTTTGGGTATTAGAGAAATAAAAAAAATTAAAATTAGGTTGACTTTTAGCGACGGATCTTATTATGTCGCTAAAAGTCTTACTTATTCTGTTAATATATGACTTTTAGTGACGGAAATTCCATCACTAAAGTTTTAAACGACAAAAATCATCAATTTTTGAATAATTTTCAGCGACGGATATTCCGTCGCTAAATATCTATTGTTAAAACTTTTGACGAAGAATTGTTCCATAGCTTAATATTTTACCTAATAAATTATTTTTAAAATACCGAAATATATTTAGCGACGGATATTGTATTAATACACCCATCGCTCAAAGTCGACTTTAGGCGCGGATTTTAAAATTCTGTCGCAAAACTTTTAGCGACGGGGTTATAGGTAACGGACTTTTAGTGACGAGGTGACCGTCGCTAAAAGTCTTTGGCTACGGATATAGGCTCTTTAATGACGGAATTGTCCGTTGCTAAAAGTCCTTTTTCTTGTAGTGGCTTGGAATTGTTTTGTATATCTAATAAAGTCATTTAAGCGTTCATTAGAAACAATTGAGTTGTTCTAAATTTATTAGGGGTAAGCGATGATGACAATATAGTTGGTTACTAGAAATTTATTAGAGATTAGAGATTGGAGACTAAAAAACAAGTCGCTTAAAAATTTTCAACTGGTTTAAGGCAAATGCTTGGATGACGATTAATGAAAATATTCGATAGAGTAAGGAGTAATTTCATTTATACCCCTTATGTTTGCATTTATAAACCATTAAGTCCTTTGTCTTTTTAAGTACTTACTTGATCCTTTACAAAACAAGAACTCATGAAACCTTCTGCCCAATTAACCCGATTTGACTATCTTACGAGGACAATACTACAATTTCATGCCCTCTTCATCCAACCTAGAGACAAGCATTACCACAAAACCCTCCCCTTTTTTTTCCAACAACATCACCCCCACTGCCACCACGCCCAAGTACTAACACCAACAACATCACCACCATTAACCATCATATACAACGAGCATCACCACTGTTACATCACCTCCTCATTTTATCTTTATCACCATGATATATCACCACCACTATTCCAACCAAACCCACCATTGCAAAACACCAAACCTACCAACCCTGCCAGAAACTACAAACCCATAAGCACATCCCCATCACCGACACCATCACTCCCAAGCCCCACAACCAAAAAATACCAAAATATGCATTAGCTCCACACACGACATCACCACCGCCAAGTACCTAGTTTGTGGTTTGAAATAGCAGTGGGTTATGACTTGTGATGGCAGTGGGTTGAGGTGGAGTTAACGGTAGTGCGTTGCTGTCGCTAGCAATAGTGGATGGCCACATGATGTATTGAAGTCGTCTGTAACTTGTGATGGCAATGGATTGTGACTTAGGATTTGTGATGGTGGTGTGCCATGGTAGTGGTTATGGGTTTTAGTCATTTGACTTTTTTCAATTCAAGGAAAGGTGTGTTTGGGTGAGATAAAAAAGTGATGGGTGATAGGTTGAAATGGTGGTGAGGAAATGGGTGGTGGGCTACTTTGGTTATGGGTAGGGCGATGACTCGTGGGATAAGGTGGTGGTGCATAATAGGTTGGATGTGGGCTGAGTTATTAGTCATCAGTAGGGCGGTTGGATGGTGGGTGAGGCAAATAGGGTATGGGCTTGGTGATGGTGGTGGTGGTAGGCTGAAATAGTGGCGGGATGGTGGGTGGTTGGACCATAGCCGATAGGCTAAAACGGTAGTTGAAGGCGCAATGACTAAATAGTGTAGGTGGTAGTGAATGGGGTGATGGCTCAGGTGGTGGTGTAGTGAACCGCTCCGAAAATTCAGACTTTGAAAGGTCTAACTCAAGTGGCCATCTTATTTTTAGGGTTAATTAATTTATTTGGGAAAGCAGGAAACTTTAAAATGGCTCTTAATCGTCCAGTTTAAGCTTGACCTACAATAGAAAAGAATCGGATTTGGAGATTATGTTATACAACCAGAAGGTGTTAGACACCCGTTATACCCTGACGGTCTCTACTATGTTTTTTTATGATTTCTTGGCTTTTATAACAAGTAATAAAACATGCTTGAAATAAGCTCTAATCTAACATACAATTTTTGGTTTAAACCCAACATCTGGATCTAGTGGCCTCTGTTTACGGTCGGACAAGCCAAAATCAAAATCATGTAGTTCTATCTGAGCCCTACGGTAGGCAATCTAAATCTCGATCTTTGACTTGTCCTCTTCTAGTGGAACAAAATTGAACTTGAATTTTCTTTTCTTTTTTGTAGTTTTCTAAATGATTGACCGCGAAAGGGTCATAATAAAGGAGACACTATAGACTATCATAATCTAGAAAATAATACAAAAGTTACCCGGAGATGATACTTGCTTAGATGACTCGGGATGACGTCGAGATGGATCCACGATGTAAATAGATTAAGAGATTATGAGCCAAGAATTATGTTTTGTGTTATTTCAGGATTCTCACTAGAATGGCATGTCGAAGCTCAATGTATCTCTCCGTAGAATGTAACTTCTTGATGATAATTGCAAAATGCCATATTCTTCTGATATTACCACTGGAAAATGGATAGGCGACGACTTAGATATCATTTCGCTTCTTAACAATTGCTTGAGACTTTGGAGAGTGGTGCATTCAAAGGTGTGAACTTCCTCCTTGGCTCCGTATTAGCTTCCCGTGACACTACTCAGGGTGTTTACACATTGTTGACATTGTTGCCTGTTGCTGGCTTAGGTTGTGTACCTTAGACTAGCTAGGTATACCCATGGCTTTGACTCAAGAAAGATGGTTCCCTTACTGATGGCATCTTTTATCTGTATGAGGGACCCCATAAGAGCATTGATTGATGTGTGGTAATGGCCAAAGATGTAGTCGTGATAGACCGGAAGCAAATTATTCTTGAGAATATTCACTTGTTCTTCTTTGGCCGGATGGTTCATCATCTGAGCTGCCTTATTCCTCCATCTCATGATGAAGGTCGAAACTGGCACTCTCGGCTCTTGCTTCATGGTTGCCAAATCTATTCGGATGATATACGGGAGGCAACTCCCGTGAGAGTACGGTGGAACAACTGTATCAACTAATTCTGATTCACTCTGTAAGGAGCCAACGCTTGCATGTACATCTTAATATGGATTTTGGGATCCATGGTCACGTCAAACTTACCCATCTCTGGCATCCTGAACTTGTGGGACAGTCTGTGGGACAGTCTATCCTCGGGGCTCATTTTTAGGTCATTAAGTACAGAGGGTCATTGGCTCTCCTAATCCTAGCGATTTGGGATTCAAGTGCCTCAACTTGCCCTTCCATTCCGGTACGATAGAAGGTTTCACTTCCTCATCCTCAGGTTCATATAGCCAATTAAATTTTGGACCTTTCTTTTTGTCATCTTTCTTCTTTCTTCTCCACTCTTCCTCTGGTTCTCTTTTACCTCTCCTCTTGACATTGTCCAATTCCTCGGCGGTTTGTGATTGTTTCTCTGCTAAGGTTGTGAAACTATTTTGAAGATCCTTCTGGAGTTCACAGATAATACAAACCAAATTAGAGATTTATGGGAATTCCTCGGTCATGGGAGTTTGTGAGAGCTTTCAGGATAAATCTCATACAAACCACGCTTAACCTTAACTATGTAGGGAAACTTGTCAAACATTTAATTACCACATATCACCGATGTCGAGCTTGCTGGTTCATACCCCTATAGGGGTAAGGGAAATTTCTCTGGTTTTTTGGGGTATTTTTTAAAATTTTGAAAAATGAATGGTAAGACTTAATAACCATCCAGTTATCCTAAGGTGAATCGACAAGTTGGTCAGTAGGGTTAGGGTTGTTTTTGGGATATTCTTTGGAAAAATTTTCTTAAAGGATGAGGTTTTGACTAATCGTTTAGTTATCCTGACGGATACACCGCCGATTGGTCAGTGGGGTTAAGTTTTGTTTTTGTGAATTTTCTGGAAATTTTCCTGGAGGATGAGGTTCTAACTAGTCATCCGGTCATCTTGATGGATAAACCGGTCGATTGGTCAGTGGCGTAAGGTTTCATTTTTTGAAAATTTTAGGGAATTTTCCTGGAGGATGAGGTTCTGACTAACCGTCCAATCGTCTGGATGGATAAACCGGCTAGTTGGTTAGTGCGTTGAGTTAGGGTATGAACTAGCCAACTTTGAATTCTTTCAAATAATACACATGCTAACTAACAACCAGATTGGGAGCGCGGTTAACCGTCCGGTTAGTCAAAGTCTCCCTCTTTTGTAAAATTACCAGTTTGGCTTATAGAATGTTGGTTGGTTTCCCTGCCAACATCCCATCGGCAAACACAGGTATTCTCTCAAGAAGGGCAGAACACTGAATGGTCTGGGTGTGTGGTTTTTCTCTCAACACTGGTGTAAAAGCTACCCCATCGGCTCGACTGTACCACACACCTCCTCCCCATAACTAGCTAGGAAGTTAATAATTGGTGATGACCAGTATGTCTACAAGTTGTTTAATATACCTAGAAATATGAGCCCGTGGAGTTGAGAGCACAATCAAAAGATTGACTTGTGACCAAGAGAACCAAGGGCTTCAATTGTTGCTCTCAGATGGATGGGTCAGGGTGAGATATGCGAGTTTGTGACGTATGGAAACAAAAGTGCAAATACCACACTAATATCATATTGTACATACCATAAAAAAAATATATAACAAGGCCAAAAAATCAATAGAAAATTTTCAAGTCTAGTCCTCTTAGTTGTTTTTGTCCCCAGCGAAGTCGCCACCGTGGCGAACGACCTAGAAAAAAATCCCAAAAATAGAATTTTATGGAGTCGCCATCTTATTTAATTAAAGGAAAATAAGAAAAACTTAGAAATGACTCAAAGGTGTCCAAAAGAACTACTAGTTTGTCAAACCAAGAGAGGGGTTTGGAGGCTAAGTTACACAATAGGAATGTGCTAGGTACCCGCCGTGCCATTTCGGTCTTTACTTCAATTTTATTGAAATTTGGCCTTAAAAAGATATAGCATGAAAAAAATGATAAAACTAACCCTAAGTTAATTTTTATGTTTATTTCTTGAACTCGACATCGAGCGTCGAATTCTCTACGTATCCAATCGAACTAATCGGAATTGAACACCGTAGTCTGACTCTGGTCCTAAGGGAAGTAATCTACATTTTGAGCCTAGACATAATACAAAGAAATGTAAAAGAATCATTTTTTGTTGTTTTGAATAGAAATGTGATCGCAAGATTAGGGAGACAATCTATATGATTTCTAAGCAAGAAAACTATTAAAGATCACCTCTTGAAGTAGCTTGCCTTAAAGACTCAGGGATGTTCTATGTATGTTCCATGATGCAGAGAATATAAAAGACTTTTTAAAGATGAGTTTGGATGGTTAGGATTCTCGAGAGAGTTTGTATCATTTAGAAATGGTACCGAAGCTCTAACGAGGATAAGCTCTTAGAATTCAAGGCCCTTGAAATGAAGGTCAACACTTTTTTTTATAGTGCTTAGTGTGCAGAATTTGATAGGATTGGCTATGCCAATCTTCAAGACTGGAGATAAGTCAGACTAAGTGATAAAATTGTATATTGACAAAAGTCAACTCACCGGCCGGTTAGTCAAAAAATCGGCTGGTTCATCCCACAAATTAAAAAAAATTGAATTTCGAGGCATTATTTGACCTTATTTTTAGTACTTTATCTTTGATTTTTGTAAATGGAATGTACCAGATTCGAGATAATTTATTTCCTAACCATAAATAGACTGATTTTATCTTTGCATCAATGATAACTCATAGATGCATTTTCCAAATTATCTAAACAAACTAAATCAAATAAATGATAAAATATAGATCTTGGACTGGACTTGACACAATTGGACTAGACTAATGCAACTAGATTGATGCACTGGACATGCAATTGGACTAAGCTCATACAATTAAACTAACTTGACTAAATTAATTAATTAGGTCACATTACTATGCCTAAACTCAATATGCAGTCTAACAAACAATAAAGCTCATTATTTATTCAATTATTAATGACTACAAAGTGGAGTGCCTACAGGTAGCCCCGGCATTTTTCAATCCAAAAGGCATCACTATGTAGAATAATCTGCCCCAAAGTGTAGCGAAGGCTGTTTTTTTCCTGATTTTTGGGAGCCATCTTTATCTGGTTGTACCCTGGGAAGCAATCCACGAAGGAAACCAACTTGTTCTCCGCAGTATTGTCTATGATCATATCAATTATGGGAAGAGGAAAGTCATTCTTGGGAAAGGCTCAGTGAAGGTCCTTATAATCGACGCTCATTCGGACTTGGCCAGTCGGTTTAGGGATAGATACTATGTTAGCCAACCAAGTAGGGTACTCCATAAATCTTTTAAAACTTATAGGGAGGAGTTTCACAACTTCCTCTTTGACTTTGGGAGACCGTTCTGGGTCTAAACTTATGGAGTTCTTGCTTAACTAGTTTCACTTCCAGCAATGTGAGTACATGATGCTCAACAATCGACAGGTCAAGACCAGGCATGATGCTATATGACCAAGCAAATACATAATTGAATTCCTTATGGAGTGCAATGATTCTCTCATTTTCTACCTCATCTAGCCTGGCCCTTATTTTGATTTCTTTTTTATCTTCAAATGTGCTTATACTGACTTTGATAGTTTCTTCCACTGCTGGCTTGATTCGAGTTGACTCTCTGTTTTCTACTTCTTTCAAATATTTTTCTCTTCTTCGTCCATTACTTGTGATTCCTTATTACCCTGTGAATTAAAATCATCATAACTTATATCAACAAAGAGCAATCAAAATCGATAATTATATTGTCAATCAAAGAGTCAGGAAATACATAGTAAGCAAGAAAATTCATATTGTTTTAAAAAACAAAAGCATCTAGATCATTTGCCTCGGGACTTGGCATCGGGATGGCTCTTGATGATCTTCTGCACAGCTAGCGGTATGTGCTTAATCTTTGAATTCTGCGTTCCACCCTATGTCGAGGTGATCAAACTTGTCGGGTCAATAATCTAGTCGTCCATCTCATAGATAAGCACAAGAATTTGTATAATATTGAAACATGCCGTCATTTCCTCCGGTTCCATGAAGTCCATCTAATCAGTGGTACTATCCTTGCTCGTCTCCATTAGACTTGGCATTTCTTCTTTCACCCACTCACAGTCATAGAAAATTTCCCATCCACTTGTCATCTTTCCAATATCCATGTTGTAGACTGGCTCAAGGAATCTGTAGTAAGGTCTTTTCTCTCACTCCTTAACAAAATGCCACTCGACATGGGGACCTCAGATATATCATGAAGGTCTACGAGTCATCCTTCTTCTCAAACTTTCTTCATATAGACCATTTTCCTGAGGGCTTCCTTCCTTTCCTTCTTTGTGGGCTTATATCCAAGACCAAATTTGTATTTCCTATTCTCTAGATAGGGAAGCAAGGAAGCTCCTAGAAACTACGACCTAACCTTTTACAGGAAGATAATTGACTTTCCTCATCATGGAGAGAGCACCTTAGTGTTGCTGTGAGGTGTGAAATTGAGAACACTTTTAATGGGACAAACTTCCTCAAATGCCAAACATTATACTAGGCCGTTGATCTTAAACCCACTCAGAAGCAGGTCTATCGAGTAATGCAGGGTTGTAACACTGTCATTTTCATCATCCACTTGTCCTATCTGGGGTAGTTAGGAATCTCCCATGATTGTAAAAATAGCTTCGTCAAGTACGAACTTGACCTTCTAATGCAGTCTAGAGAGGAACGCTCCAACCTAATAAATCGATGGCATTCCAAGCAAGAGGTTGAAGGCACCTGAATATCTAGCACCTAGAACTCTAGTTCAAAATTAAAGGGTCCAACTATCATAAGAAGTTTAATTATACCAATGACCTTTTGTCTGGGGTTGTCATAGGCTCTCTTACTGCTTCACTGGAAGGAGTGAATTCTGAAGGATCAATACCAAGGTCTTAAACAGTGCACAGAGGATAGACCTTAAAGGTATGACCATTATCAATGAAGATTAGAGGAACCCTCTTATCAAGAGCATGCATGGTAATGTAAATCGGGTCGCTATGGCTTAGACCTAACTTCAGCAAATCAGCTTTCGAATATGTAAGAACATTTTTGCTGTGAATGACCTCGAGCACATGAAATAACTCTTCCAATTGGGTTTTGATAGTGGCTTAGGCTTTGCTAAGCAGTTTAATTAGGGCCTGCCTATGGGAGTAAGAGACAAATGGAAATGTTGGCTTGAGTCTTCGTCAATTGTCTTAACACTTTATCATCTTACAGATCTTGGAAGAACAAAGGATCTGAGACAGTTGCCTCAGGATTTGTCTGGTATGCTCAACCAGACCTAGTCAAATGTGATTCATCGATATTGGGTCTGAATAAAAAAAACATATTATTTTCTTCCTCTACAGTGAAAGCTTCACCTTTCATCAACTCCTCCCAAGATATGCCATCACAAAACTCTTGCAAAGGAAAATATCCAAATACCAACTAAATGGTGTTGAGTGCAGATGGATCTAGCACTCGCAAAACATTATCAATGGCTTTAACCCTATAAGATTGCAAGGGTTCTTTTCTCACATTGACCTAGCTGGAAGGGAGATATTATTCTTGTTGATAAGTTCATGGATAGCATATCGAAGGGTGATACAACTCTCCGTAGGATAGCCTTTTCCTTGGCGTTACGTACAAAATGCCTAAACATCATATCTTTCAAATATTACAGCCGGTGTGGGAGTAAGGGGTAACTTGGAGATCATACCTCTCCACAACAATTGCTCAAACACTTCAGGCAATGGAACATTCAATGGAGTAAACTTTTGTTTTAGTTGAGCACTGGCTTCCCAGGACACAACTTGTTACGCCTAAACATTGTTGACATTATTGTATCGGTAGGCTTCGACTGGGTTGTAACATTCCGAAACTTTCGGAACGTTAACACTTGTTCGATCACATACACTCAGGCAATAAAACCTTTAACCTCAACCAAAATAAATACTACCAATATGTCAAAGCAACTAACCATCAATTAATGTATTACTCTAAGTACACAATCATGACTGATAAAGTAAATTTAAACCTGATAATGAGCTACAGAAGTTCACCCACGCAGGGGTTCTAACGATCAATACTAAGATCAAATCTCTTTCTTACACTCGGCTCTAATCCATACTCAGGCAACCTAATGCTGGTTATCACATGCGGAAAGGAAGTCATAGGAGAGTGAGCTTTTGAGAGCCCAGTAAGGTCGATCCAGGTTTAAAAACAATAACGATTTGGATAACTTTTCATATGGAGTTAAATGATAGTTTTTAAAAGGATTTTAAAATAAAACAGAACATTTTGATATAGACGAACGATGCGAATAATTTTACATTCAAGTCAAATAATATCCTTTCGAAGAAGTTTTAAATGAAACCACACTAATTTTGATATAAACATAGGGACGAGTATCAACTCAATCCCTTAATTAATAATCATTCAAAACACTTCAGGTATAATAAAACATGAATAAATGACATTGAACATGAGCAGTACACTATAGCAAAGCCACCCCGGCAGTGCTCGATACGCTTTACTTATGCATATGTACACTGACTAGTTCATTTCAGTACTAGTTTAATCCAACCAACAGACTATCCTTATAACACCAACAATACACACCATCCAAATATCTCTTAGGATTACTAACTCATGTCAACATTTAGAAGAAATAAATACAATTGAAAATACTTTACCATAATCGAATCAATAAACAGATGAGAATGAAACATAAATTTTAAACAATCGTTTTAAGGCTCAAATTAGGGTTTCATGGGCAATTTGAAAACATTTTTATGTCAATCATAAAAATCAGAATTCAATGAAGTTTGTAAAGTTGTTTGAATTCAGAACAGTGAAATAGGGTTCAGAGAAAAAATCCTTACCTCGATCCAAGCTAAGCGAAGCTAATTAATAACGTCGATCCAAAATCCTTGAATTAAACTAAATTGGCAATTCATGTATTAGAAAACAATTTACATTATAACCTATAAACCTAATATCAACTACTCGCAATGTGCTCACTCCTCAACTCAGAATTACGCAAACCAAAGCGCGTCCGGCACGGGGCCAACCTAACAAAAAATCCTGTACACTCTTTAATGTGTGACGATAACCAAAATCCATAATAAATTACAATAAAACACTTTTATAGCTTAAAACATTTTAAAATATGAAATATGAATTTTTTGAGTTTTTGAATATTTTCAAATCAAAATAATTGTTTTAAATGCAAGAAAATCCATAAATAGCCATAATTATTTTTAGCAAAAAATAAAGTAGTAAAATTTTTGTAATAACTTTAAAAGATATATAGAAATTATAGAAACTGAAATCAGAATTTAAAAGGCAATAAAACTATTCTTAACTTATTCGTTTTGCTAAAACAAATGCGATATGAAAAAGATATCAAATCAACTCTAAAAATCACCAAATTTGTACTAGGACTACTTCATACTATAAAAACCGTACTCTAATTTTTTCATAACTTTTTTATGAGTTTTAAAGACTCCAAAAGGTTTTAAAAATCTGAACTTACAGAAAATATTAAAAATACGTACAAATTTAGAAAATTGTAAAATTTATCAAAAATTCTAATATAGCATAAGGTATTGCACTTTAAAGTTTCACGTGCTAATGATCACTACGCGCTATCCAATGCACGCACCGTTCTTAACCCGACTGGTACTCCTGTGCAAGCACAGTGTCCCACCAGTTGCTGTGACCCAATAAACCCAGTTCACTTTCTTCTTCGTCACACCCTTCTATCCTCTGTCTCTTCCCAGAACACACAAACTATAATATCTCGTACCTTGATATTGTCTAACCGATTAATTTACTTTGTTAGAAACAATAATTATACGCAATATTTACCGTTGATTAGCTTGAGCGATTTTCATTGGACCCTTAGTGATGAAATTCAGGAGTTTTATAATATATGATCTTTAGTGACAATTTAAAGAATCATAAGTTGTAAATTAACGGCAGCTGTTGTAAGTGATATCAATTGAGGTCTTTAGTGATGATTAACGCGAGTGACATTTTTTAAAACTTTTAGCGACAAATAGTGGAGCGGGTTAGTAAATAAATGAATATATATAAGTAAAAAATCTAATTTATTTGAAAAATAAAGTCAACTATTGGAAAGAGAGGGAACCAAGAATGAATTTAGGGAGAAATTAAGTATTTGCATAACTATTTTTGGCTACATTAGAGTAAGAGCAAAGGTACTCTTCAGTTACGAGAGAGAGAGAGAGAGAGAGAGAGAGAAGAAGAAGAAGAAGAAGAAGAAGAAGAAGAAGAAGAAAAGGAGCTGCTGTTGTTGGAATCCGGCAAGCGTAGCGACAATTTTCGGTACGCTTTGAACCATTTTGTTTGTTCCTTTTAATTCATATGTTTTCGTGTAAAGTGTAGTTAATGCGCAACTTTGTGTGTAAAAGGGTGAAGGGGAGGGGGACAGCGTGTGGATAGCTTTGTGGGTGTTCTTTTCTGTGAGTGGTGGGTTGCCAATCAGCCCATATATAGCAAGGGTGTGTTATGGGGTTTGAGAAATGGAAATGGAGACAGCCATGTGGCTGTGTGAAACCAAGTGTAAAGATGCAACATTTGTTCTAAAAGTTAGAACCTGTGAAAGGGAAGGTTTTAATGGAAGTACATTGGTAAGAAATTTCTAATTCCTCCTTGATTAGATCCTTGCAAACAGCATATGTTGCCTAAAGTGTTGTTTATGGATGCACATCTTTGCATTTGTTGTCTCGGATTTTAAATAATTCTTGGTTCTTAGCTTTATGTGTTCAAGGGGTTCTTTGGACTTGAGGTATTGAAGAAACAGTTGCTGGGTATTGTTGGATGTGTAGCGTGTGCATGAGCGTGGTGTGTATCTATTGTGCTGTTGTTTATAGGTGTTGTGGTGCTTGACAGATGAAGGAGTGGCAACTGTGAAATGGGTATGTGTGAGTACAAAACAAAGAGAAAATGGTGTGTATGTTGGGCAAGAAAGTGAGGCATTAGCTTTGATGGGTGGTATGTTTTGAGCATGGTTGTGAGTGTTGTGAGCGTATGAATCAATGTGTGTGTGTGTGTGTGTGTGTGCGTGTGCGCGCGCGTACGTTAATGGAGTGAATTTGTAGTGTGCTAGGGTGAGAGTGAAGCTACGTGAACAGTAACAGTGAGCTAGTGAGTGTATTCTGGGTTGGACAGAAGGTGAAAGGAGGAAGAAGATGAAGGGGGAAATGGGTTTGTAAAGTGAGTGGTACACTGTGCTTGTGCAATTCTACCATATGACTGTTGGGTTTCCTACGATTGTCAAAAAATGATGAAACTTTACAAAAATACTTAGGTAAATATTAGAATTACAATGAAAATTGCATATTTTTCTGATATCGTTTGGTATTTGTTTATTTTTGCAAGTGCAATTATTCTAAAATTTGTTTTGTGCCTTTAAAATGAAGATTAAATTCTGAAAAATTAGAGCAAAGTTTTTATAGGAAAGAGACAACTTAGTTTAAGTTTCATAAATTTCTGAGTTGATTTAGTACCTTAACCCGTATCACATTTTATTTAACAAAACAAATGATTTTAAAATGGTTTCGGTGCTTTTTAAATTTTAATTTTATTTCTGTATTTTTCTTATATATTATAAAGATATCATGAAAATTATGGGACTTTGATTTGGGTTAAAGAATTAATTGTTATTTTTGGGCTTTTTTGGTATTTAAGAAAATTATTTTTTATTCAAAAAAATTCAGAAAATTCATTTTTAAACTTTTTATCATGTTTTAAACCACAAAAATATTTATGACAAAATTGTTATGGATTTTGGTTATCATTATGCTTTATAGAGCGTGCGAGGTTCTCGGTCAAGTCGGCCGTACGTGGGAACCTGTTTCAATCTCGGTTGAGTTGCGAGTGTCAGAATGAGCAACGTTTAAGAAATTACTATTGGACTCATACTACTAAGATGTTAGATTTATTCTAATAAAGAAATTGTTTAATTTAGGTTAATTCAAGGATTTTTAGCAAGGTTGATTAGCAGCATAGCTTGGATTGAGCTAAGGGATTTCTTCCGAAACTCAATTTCATCTACTTGTTCTTGTAAATATTTTTTTGAATTGTTAACGAATTTTCTTTGAACTCCGTTATAGTTGAAATGCGTATCATTTGCCTTTAATGCCTTGTTTTGAGCCTTAGACGTTTAGTGAATCCTATTTGATGTTATGTATTTATTTTTCGTTGTACATCGATTTAATCATTGTATTATCGTTTGTTGTCGTTCTGTTAATTGGCATGAGATTCTGCATTTGTGTGTTTTGGCGGGAGTTGGTGTATGTTGGAGGATTTGGTGTGGGCTAGTACCTTGAAGGATTAGCTGGTGTATTGATGTGGACTATTACCTTGACGGACTAGATGTATGTGTGATTATTTCCATCGTATCAAAAAAATTTATTGATATCTGACCAAACCAGTTATGATTATTTTGAAACTCTAGAAAAAAAAATTATCATCGAATTGTATCTGTGAATTATTTCGTAATCTCTTCGTTTGAGCGACCTTACTGCGCCCTCAAAAGCGTATCCTCGTTTGACTTCCTTCCCGCGGGTGATAACCAACAATTGATTGCACTGAGCGTGGATTAGGTCTGAGCCGAGCGAGGGAAAAAGAATTTAAGTATCAGTTTTAATCATTAGAACCCCGGCATGAGTTATTATTGTTATTTATAATTGTTAAATTAGACTTGATATTTCAATTATCACAGTACGCTAAGAGTATTATTTTACTCAATGGTTTAGTTGCTATGACTGGCTGATGGTTATAAATTGGTTGAATTTGAGGTCATTATTGTCTCAGGGTAAATGATCGAGCGAGTGTTAACGTTCTGAAAATTCTGGAATGTTACGCAAACCCACGTGTGCCTGAACAGACTACACGCACACATATATTTTGTCCACTATATTATACACACAAAACACTTACTCACACAACACACACACACACATGCACCTGCAATTTCCACCCATTGCACTTCAGATTCCTCTTCACCATACTGCTCATACTCTTAATTATTATACACACTCACACACTCTTCAGTCCCCCAATCTACACTCCACATCACACACAATCACTCCCATCACACACGCAGCATTATCACACACACTAGTCCCCCCACACTCACTGCTCACTTCATTCCCACTCTACTCAACCTCCAAACACCTTCCCACACACACAATCAAGCTTACCAGCTGTAATTCTTCTCTACAGCAACCCGAATAGACCAAGCCACACCAATTACATACTCACATTCCACAAGAACACACTGCATTTCTGAACCAGTCCACCGTACACATATTCACACTCGTGAATACTGCCCCTCCCTGATTTTACACACACACTTTAAGCATGTTCACCCCCCATTACAGCTACTGCCTCACAGCACTAGCTTGTCTTCCCTTCCAACACCCAACTCACATGCGCACAACACACACACACGGCTTACATCCATCTTCTCCCTCACACAACTCACTTAATCTCACATAGATGCAAATCACGGCAGTCCCTCCTTCATCTTTCCATGGCTGCACTCGTGCTCCCTTCAGCAAACCATGATTGTGCCGGAGTATATACCCACGGCAACCATCACCTCATGGCCCTTAGCCCACCAAAAACACTTCTACATAGGTACAAAGTCACAGCCACAAGGCTGTGACTTGCTTAAACCATTCCTATTACTAACGGCAATAAAACACACATTACACACTCGGTAGGTGCCCCCTTTCACAGCTCCTCTCATCACACAAACCCATCAATAAACAGTTGTATGAAGGCATATATAAAAAAAAATGTATGGGAAAAGGAATCTTACTGGAAGAATTAATTCGATCGCCGGGACCTTTTCCCATCTCCTTCCTTCATTCTCCCTCTCTCTTTCGATCTCTCTGTCTCTGTCGATTTTCAGAAAAGGATTGAAAAGTAATGACACCTCACTCACAAGTGTATCTATATATAAAACCCTAGATTGGACATTTACCAAAAATCCCCTAAACTTCCGTTAGACATTTTAAATTTTACCTAAAGCTTTTTATTTTTGCGAAAAGGCCCAAAATACTTAGTTACGATAATTTTATGTGCTAGAAAAATTTTAACAGATTGTTACCCTACCTCGCTTCACTAATCATTGCTAAAAGTCGCTAATTAAAATATCGATCACGCTAATCATCGTTCAAGATCTAAATCGGTACTATCACCGATAACTGCGATCGTTAAATAATAACTAATGGTTTTAAAAAAATCGCTAAGAATCATAATGTATAATTGTCATCCGTTTGTCGCCAAATGTCCAATAAATAATCAACTAAGATTTTTTCCATAAAACTAACCTCGGGTTTAGGGTGTTACATTCTCCCCCACTTATAAAAATTTTGTCCTCAAAATTTCACTTACTTATGATATTGTGGTTCTCGAAATATATAACCAATTCCTACTAGCAATCACACATCAATGCCTCAAACCAAATGATGTACCCACTTTGCTTTCGTTGGGCACTCTGATACCTAGCCACTATTATGGTTCAACTAAAGTATTTAAGTTTTCCCTAACCTTCTTGTCAAAACTTAGATTTTCCCTTACATGCTTCTAGAGTCTAGAGAATCATATAACATATGCTCTGATACCAACTGTAACATCCCAGAATTTTTGAAACATTAATACTCGCTCGATCACATACATTAAGGCAATAAAATCCTCAAACTCAACCAAAATAAATACTACCTATCTATAAAAGCAACTCACCATCAATCAATGTATTACTCTGAATGCATAATCATGATTGATAAACTAAATTTAAACCAGATAATGAGTTATAAAAGTTCACCCACGTAGGGTTCTAAGGATTAATACTAAGATCAAATCTCTTTCTTACACTCAGCTCTAATCCATACTCAGGTAACCTAATGTTGGTTATCACCTGCGAAAAGGAAGCCAAAGGAAAGTGAGCTTTTGAAAGCCCGTGTCAATCAAGGTTAAAAAACAACAACGATTCGGACAAGTTTTCATATGGAGTTAAATGATAGTTTTTAAAATGATTTTTAAATAAAACACAGCCTTTCGATATAGACGAACAATGCAAACAATTTTACATTCAAGTCAAATAACATCTTTTCAAAGAATTTCTAAATGAAACCACATTAATTTTGATATAAACATAGGGACGAGTGTCAACTCAATCCCTTAATTAATAGGCATTCAAAACATTTTAGATGTAATAAAACATGAATGGATGACATTAAACATGAGCTGTACACCTATAGCAAAGCCAACCTGGTAGTGCTTAATACGTTTTACATATGCATATGTACACTGACTAATCCATTTAGGTAATAGTTTAACCCAACAAACAGACCATCGTTATAACACCAACAATACACACGATTCTTATAACTCCCAGGATTACTAACTCATGTCAATATTTAGAAGAAATAAATACAATTGCAAATGTTGTACCATAATCGAATCAATAAACATATGAAATGAAACATGAATTCTAAACAATCGCTTTATTGCTCAAATTAGGGTTTCATGGGCAATTTGAAAATATTTTATCAATCACAAAAATCAGAGTTCATTGAAGTTCATAAGCTATTTTAATTCTGAACAGTGAAATAGGGTTCAAAGAGAAAATTCTTACCTCGATCCAAGCTAAGCAAAGCTAATTAATCAACCTCAATCCAAAATCCTTAAATTAAGGTAAATTGACAATTCATGTATAAGAAAAAAATCTACATTATTACACTACAAACATAATATCAACTACCACAACGTGCTCACTCCTCAACTCAAAATTATACGAACCAAAGCGCGTCCTGCACGTGGCCAACCTAATCAAAAACCTTGTATACTCCTTGTTGATCAAGAAAAGGGGTTCACTGCTATGTGGAGGTGCCACAAAGGATGCTATCTGAGTCAGCTTCTAGGTAGACAAAGTAGGAGACATCAAGGATGGAGTAAGGGCTGAGAGCAAGGCTCCCCCAACAGGTCGCGAGGGCTGGCAGAGCCGCGTAGGCAGGTTGGCGATGAACAAGGCCAACGGTCGACAGTCTGTGATCAAGGGTGCAGCGTCAAAGGTCTGGTGACCAAGGTTCAAATGTGTTTCTCTCACTAGAATTCAAGAGAGAATGTCATTTTAGAGAGAGAAAGTGAAAAGTCCAAATAAAAAAAGATCCTTGAATAAGCTCCAAAGTCCACTATTTATAAGCAAAAAAGTAGATGTGTCATAAGTTGACATGTGTCACCCCCTGGGAGCAACACGTCGCTAGGGAGGGTCCAAAGTACTGATTCTCCGTTGGACTGCCGGTCCCTGAGTTTGTGTTGCCCTGCCCTTGCAACATCTCTCTTCCTGTCTAAGAAGACTGATCATGTCGCGACAGCATGGTCAGAGTAGCTCGTTGCCCCAGCCACCAGTCCAAGCCCTTACTGAATCCCATGAGGTGTGTCAAGAGACGCACAAAGAACCTGACAGCGATGAGGGTTGCTCCTATAGCCAACTGCAAAGCGGACTAGGCGCAGTGCCCTCCGAAGACCTTCTCCCGTCCCGGAGTGACCTGGGGGTCATTGCCCTGGTGGTGTCGACGATCAACAGTAATATGAGTAACATGAGTGGCCATGGTCGCCGCTTGGTGCTTGGAGTCCGTTGCGGTGAAGTCTTCGTGTCGGAGCCCCCTACAAGTATGATGTCGATGGCTTTAAGGTTGTGCCGACGATGGCTTCAGGGGTGCGAGCCCATCCTGCTGCGAGGGCCGGAGCCCCCGGTGATTGTGTTGGCGATGGCTTTAAGGTTGTGAGCCCATCTCACAGTTTGATTGAGCCGGCGATGGCGCTAAGCCCATGATGGTGGTAAGCCCATCCCGTAGTTTGATTGAGCCGGCGATGGCGCTAAGCCCATGATGGCGCTAAGCCCATCCCGTAGTTTGATTGAGCTGACGATGGTGCTAAGCCCATGACGGCGCTGAGCCCATGACATAGTTTGATTGAGCCGGCAATGGCGCGAAGCCGGTGATGGCGCTAAGCCCATCACGTAGTTTGATTGAGCTGGCGATGGCATACAACCCATCCCATAGTTTGATTGAGCCGACGATGGCATACAGCCCATCCCGTAGTGAGGGTCGGAGCCCCTGGTGATGCTGCACACTCCAGAGAGTAGGTCGAAGCATGTTCCACGACCAAGGCAAGGTGCGCATGGTGTGGTGAAACGATGGACCAATGCAAGGAGCATGGTAATGTGACAGAGAGCCAATAGTGGCGCGATGCATGGGGGTGGCGGAGTGAGTAAGGTGCCTGGGGCACGTCTGTATTTGTGCCACACAAGCGCAGCAACGAACATAGCAGAGACAAAACTTGGTGCCGGGGCACGTGTCATGAAAGTGGCGCACGGACGTGGCAATGAACATCGCGGAGACAATACCTGGTGCCGGGGCACATGTTATGAGCATGGCGCATTGGTGCGGCGACGAAGGTCATGGAGACAATACTTGGTGCCAGGGGCACGTATCATGATAATGGCGCATTGGAGCGGCGACGAACGTCACTGAACAATACTCGTGATAATATGCTGACATCGTGACGATTGCGCGCGGTCGGTGACGAGCATCATGTGACCAATGTTGTTGAGCGCACATTGTAGAGAGCGCGATGGGTGAGGTCGGGGTTTAGGAGTGGGAAGGGGTGGCCGACCCGCTTGAGGAGAAAAGGGGTGGCTGACCCCTTTACAAGAAGGGGTGGCCGACCGCCTTAAGAAAGGGGTGGCCGACCCCTTACAAGAAGGGGTGGCCGACCGCCTTAAGAAAGCGGTGGCCGACCCCTTACAAGAAGGGGTGGCCAACCCCCGTCCAGAAGGGGTGGCCGACCCCTTACAAGAAGGGGTGGCTGACCCCCTGCAAGAGGGGGTGGTCGACCCCCTTAAGGGGTTGAGCCCTTTTTTCAATGATTTGACCGTGTTGATGTCGCTGCATTGGTGATGCTTGTGGATGCTCGAAAGAAGACGCACTTTGACCGGGTGATGGCATTGAATAATTGACCGTTGACTGGGTGATGTGTCACGCAAAGTGGGTCCCTTAACGGGCCTTGGGGTGCGACCAAAATAGGGTATGAACATAGCCCCTGCGTGTGGTGTGCACGAAGGGGTATCCCGAATGGGTGCCGCATGCATAAAACGTTGTGGCTTGCGATGTGCGTTGCGCGAAAGGGCGTATTTGCACAAAAAATTGAGCTTCGCTCTTTTTTTTACCTTCCCCTATAAATAGTGCAAAGGGGGGAGGGCATTTGCACCTCATTTGTCTAGAGAGAGAAAAGAGAGAAAAAATGAGAGTTGGTGAGAGAAGGCAAGCAAGTGGCCGAGGGGTCGATCGGTGATGGGGGTCGGCGTAGCCAGGGGGTCGGCGCAGGTGGGGAGAGGGAAAGAAGAGAGGAAGGGGGAAGGAGGGAGGAAAGGGGAGTGGGTCAGCCGCACGGGGGGTCGGCCAGCCTAGGGGGTCGACCTCATCAGGGGAAAGAGGGGGAAGGGAAGGAAGAGTAAGGAGGAAGGGGAGGGGGTCGGCCGCACAAGGGGTGGGCCACCCAAGAGGGTCAGCCGCACGAGGGGTCGGCCACCCATGGGGTCAACCACATGGGGGGTCGACTACCCTAGGGGGTCGGCCTCATCAGGGGAAAGAAGAGGAAGGGAAGGAAGAGAAGAAGAGGAGGGGGTCAGCCACACGAGGGGTTGGCCAACCAAGGGGTCGGCGGCACGGGGGTTGTCGAGGTCTTTGGGTGGAACGAGGGTCGCGACCGTCGAGCCGATGCCTGTTCTGAGAAAAGTTAAGCAGAAGATGTTTGCAAAGCCACGGGGTGCGGCGGCTAGTGCATCACGACCATCGAGGGTCATGACAACAGAACCTGTGGTCGAGCCACCGACAGATAAGGCCAGAGTTACGTCGGGTGGTGAGATGGTTGTGCCTTTGACATTTGATGATGGTGGAATAAGGTCGTACGATCAGGATGCAAACAAGACAAACACATTACTGGGAGTGAAGGGGGTAGTGCTGCAAGTACCTGACCGTGAGTTGTGAAGGGAGTTTGCCATCCGAGTGGCCGATGGAGCTTTTACAGTGCTGAGCTGTCCGTCAGTGGGAGAGGAGCCACTGGCGCCGTCACCATATGTGAGTGCTCTGAGCTGGGAAGAGGAGCCTGTGATGTCACTGAGATACGTGCCGGGGTTGTTGGTGGAGATGGAAGATATACTGTGGGCACCTATAGTGTTCAAAGGGCATGGCGCGATGCCAACTGGGTGGGACTTCTGGTGTCAGCATATGGTGGAGACGCCGCGGTGGGAGGTGCTATTATAGAGGTTGGGGTTGTTGTCTGCGGTGGACATTACAGGGAAGAGTCTGGAGTTGTATAGGGATATGCCCGAGATTACCCTATTGCTGTCGAGGTGGAGCACTCAGACACATAACTTTGTGACTGAGTTTGGAGAGATCCGTCCGACGCTGCTGGACGTGATGATGCTGACGGGTCTACTGATGCAGGGAGAATTGGACGCGCGTGTGACGCAGCTCAGTGGTGAGGAGCGCTTACTGCAGACGCAGTTGCTGGACATCTTAGCGGAGACGAAGCAGCATCGGAAGGGGACATACGATGGATGGCTCCTACTATTCTATGGCACGGCTCAAGCGAGGTCGGGGCAGAGATTGGGTGATGCCGCTCACTTTGTGATGGGGCCGTATCACAAGGACGAGCGGTATGAGATGGTGGCCTTCCTGACGATGTTCTTGTCGAGGTGAGAATCGTACTTTTCCATAGATTGCATTTGTACTTGACTTTATTTGACGTCGTGTATAATGTGTTGCTGTCTGCTTGCAGGTTTGTGTTTGAGGGGATGCCAGAAGATGGCATTTCTCCGAGGGTGATCCCTCTGGCGATACGGATGGCGCAGGGAGGCACGTCCGGCTAGCCCCTATGTATCTGGGCACCCTGTACTCACGTCTGGATCAGCTGGTGAATGACGTGAAGCGGTCGCATGGGCGGTACCAAATGGCTACGTACGTGGACTGGATGTTCCTGCAGAGGTACCTATACGAGTGTTTTCTGGATTACAGTTCTGTAGGATTCCAGCACCAGCACCCGGTACCGACGATGAGGATGGTAACGCATGGTGGCAGGTCACAGGAGGTGGCGGTGTGGTGTGGCGGAACACGGGCGTTTGCATGGTCGGGCATCAAGAGGCCTGATTATCCGCTATCACAGCTGATAGATTCTCACGAGGCGTGTCTGGTGCAGCCGTACAGAGATATGCATTCGTCGTATGGAGTACCCCCCTGATTTCATGGACAGGAGATGACAAGGGACTTGACCAGGAGGGGGACCTTGGCTCCTGCGGATGTCATGCTCTTGGTGGCCTACTTTCCGGGTTGGCTTCCAGTGATGACGAATGATGGTGAGAAACCCGCAGAGAACCTGTATTTCGTGGCCCGGTATTGCCCGGACCGTTTGTCGTTGGCGTTCGGCTATGACTTAAAGCCACCATGTGGATACCGCGACCCATGGCGTGTGACGACCGCATTTGGGTACACGTGGTATGATAGAGTCCGTGAGTGGCCGGCATCAGTGATAGAGTGGAGGTAGCCTGGGACAGCGGTAGCTGGGGTAGTGACCTTGGGGTATGCACAGTGGTGGGAGCAACTGCGAGCGAGTTGGGTTGAGTGGTTAGCACAGCCATCGGGCACACGTCGTCTGGCGGACGTGTTTGCATGTGACCAGGCACTGAGTTTGATATCGATGACAGCTGCAAGGTAGGCTGGCATGCTGGCACTAGTGTCAGGGAGTGCTGACAGGGGCTCTGAGAGAGATCCAGGCGAGGAAGGCAAAGGGTCTGAGGATGAGGCTTCGGGTGAAGACCGTGGAGAAGAACCGGTGGTGCAGTCATCGCGAGTGCCAGGGGCCAGCAAGGGGCCGCTGTCGGCACTTCGGGTGAGTATGATGGAGAGTGCTCGTCAGGCGAGTGCAGGCACTTTGGTTTCACGCCTGGCAGGGTCGAAGAGGCCGCGGGAGGCATCGAATGAGCCAGTGGTTGAGGTAAGACTAGCTATTACTATTACATTACATTTTGTCCTTTTGATTAAGTCTTTGTTATCATAATAAAAAAAGAGTTGACGTACTGACGGTCTTTGACAATAGTACGAGGAGCAGATGGTGGAGGGAGTCGGTGATATGGGTGCGGCTATCGAGGCAGAAGAGGTGGTGGTGGTTGAGGTAGATGAGGTGGTGGCAGCTGAGGTAGATGAGCCGGCTGTCGAGGGTGAGCTAGAGGCGATTGATATGTCAGGGGCTGGCGTGAGTGGCAGGGTGAGCCCGCTGCCGGGTGCTGAGGAGAAAGTGGAGGAGATGTATGGTGGAGCGGTCGATGAGTGGCTGATGTTTGATGCCAGCGGCTACTGGTGGATTGGCCCAGAGGCTATGGGGGTTGAACAGGAGGATCCGGTAAAGCTGGAGCCTACGGTGGCACCCTATGCTCGAGAGTCAGAGATTCTGGCGCAGCCTGTTGTGAAGCTTCAATAGGACGCGTCGTCGGGGTCAACTGTCGAGGCGGGGGTGACATTGATGGCGATGCACTCGATGACCGTCAATGCATAGGCGGCGAGAGGAGTGCTGGAGAGGCCTGTGGTGGTAGGAGGCAATGTAGTGGTTGGTGAAGTGAGTAGGGGATCGTTGAGTGGGCAGGCCGACGTCATATCGTGGGAGAGTCTCCAGTTGCCCGCTGAGACAGTGCGCCGGTTAGAGTTGTTGAAGGCAGCGTACTCACAGACATTCGAGGGAATGACTGTAGAGAACCCGGTTTTGTAGATGTGGGTGTATGCAGGGTTCGTAGAGTGGCTACTGCCCTCTGCGAGTATTCCTGCGACAGGTTGGTCAACAGCGTTTATTGAGCGGTCGCTGAGAGAGTTTGCGTTGTTCACCTCCCTAGGGTTGCAATTAGATTGGATGGCTGATTTCTTGAGGTCGAGGAGCGAGGGTAGTGCTATGGGGGAGAGGATGGCCTTGGTGCAGATGGAGGAGGTGCTACTTAAGAGACAGTGTACAGGGTTGGAGGTGGAGTGGTCAGAGATTAGCAGAGAGCTGGGCGTGATCGACAGGGAGGTGGCAGAGATAGAGAGGCAGTTGACCGAGCTACAGAGACGACTGAGTGACTTGCAGAGACGGCATGCTGATGTGAAGGCTTGAGAGGCTGAGCGTTTGAGACGGCAGGCGGAGCTCGAGGCGGGATGGTCGGCGCTGCAGGTTTAACGTCACACATTGAAGGCATTTAGCTCTTATCCGGTGGCAGTGTTGTTATCTAAGTTTTTGTAGGGCTTAAGATGGATTGATGTATAAACAGTGCCCGATAGTGGCCGAAAAACTTTATATGTGTACATATATATATATATATATATATATATATATATATATATATATATATATATATATTTGTTGGCATCATGAGCATGGCTGTGTGTTATCCTATTGTCATTTGTTGTGGGTGCATGGTGCTCTTGTCATTTTGTTACGATTGTCGAATGTCTTATGTCTGATGGTTATCCATTGGTGTCCCCCCCCCCCCTCGTCGAGGGTAAATAGCTTAGTGACTAGGAGTGAGTAAAAAAGGGCAAGCTAAGCATAAATATATGTATAGCGGACAGACCGTATATGGATAGTGCTCGGATTAAAGCGTTGCTTCATAAAGAAACTTGTAATGAGAAACAAGAGTTACAAGTCAATATATGTGTGTAGATACAACAAAATGTTGTGTAAGCGTTCTAAACTGCGTGTGGTGGGTCGTGAGGAACAAGCTGCAACTGGTTACGCATAGTATTTCTTTAGGTAGCGACCGTTGACAGGGGCCGTGAGCCGTCTGTCATCTGGCTTGAGCAGGAGGTAGGAGCCGTTGCTTCTAGCCGTATGCATTTCAAGTGGCCCCTCCCAGTTGGGTGCGAATTTAGGGGCTGATAGGTTGGCCCGCACATGCTTGGCGGCTTGGAGGACAAGGTCGCCCTCCATGAAGGAGCGGGGTTTGACAGTCTTCCCGTAGGCTTTGACAAGTTGTTCGTGGTGTTTCTTCATTCGGCACATGGCGTTGGCTCTTTTTTCATCCAGGCCTTCAAGGGCCATCATTCTGGTTTTTTCCTCCCCGAGGTTGCTACTCAGGGCTAGTCGTGCCGAGGCGACCGCGACCTCGGCTGGTACCACACACTCGTCCCCGTAGACAAGGAAAAAGGGTGTGGCCTTCGTGGTTGTGTGTTTGGAAGTTCTGTAAGCCCAAAGGGCATGGCTCAGCTTTTCGGACCAAGAGCCGCTTGTGTCGTGAACCATGCGTGACAAAATACACAACAAGGTTTTGTTGGAGACTTCAGCTTGACAGTTGCCTTGCGGATAGTAAGGGGTTGATGTGGTGTGATTGATGTCGTGCGTTTTCATGAGAGTCCGAACATCCCGGTTGATGAATGGCATGCCGTTGTCGGAGATGATGCATCGGGGGATGCCAAAGCGACAGATGATGTGGTCCCGCAAGAAGTTGGCAATGGCGCCTCCCGTGGCTTTGCGCAGAGGTATGGCCTCGACCCACTTTGTGAAACGCTCCGTTGCGACCATGATCCATATGAGGCCTTTCGACGGCGGATGTATGGGGCCGATAAGGTCAAGAGCCCAATAGTGAAATTGCCAAGGGGCTACGATCATACGAAGATCGGATGTTGGGGTGTGCATTCTGTCAGCATGTCTCTGGCAGGGTTGGCAATGTCGGACATGAGAGATGGAGTCAGATTCCATGGTCGGCCAATAGTACCCTAACCTTAGCAATTCTGCGTACAGCTTATGAAATCCATGATGCTCCCCACAGGCACCATTGTGCACTTCATTAATTACTTCCATGGCCGAGGCACCCTGTAAGCATCGTAGGCTGCGCCCCAAAAACCCTTTGCCAAATAATTCGCCTTCCGTCAAAAATATCTAACCGATTGGCGCTTGACAGATCGTGCCGAGCCACGGTCCGGCGGTAGTAGCCCATGAGTTAGGTATTGTAGGAAAGGCTAATGCCAGTCACCCTCGGCGTTAATGACAAGCGTTTCTGCGCTATCTGGCGCATACAGGCATTCTGAACAATCCCGTTGTGCATCTGAAGCGTCCTTGGCCATGGATGGCCAAAAGAGGCCCATGCGCTGGAGGCAACGATACAGAGGGGGGCTGTCGAGGCCACAACATTTTTTTATGGCCGAGCTGTAGTTTATGCTTTGCTTCCGCTGGGGCCAAGCATCTGGCCAGAGTGCCTCCGGGACATCGTTTGTACAGGACGTCTCCTAGCATTAAGAAGTCCGTGAGGGTGGAGGCGGACGCAAGAGACGGCGCCCTAAGTTGGTCGACGATTAGCTGCCTCCAATCACCGGCAGTAGTATCTTTTGGGATTAAATTCAATGTCGTGCATGGTGCGATCCTTCTGATGATGGTTAGCATTCGTTGTTCACCGTCAAACTCAATCTTTGATGCGATTATGGCCAAGTTATTCGCATGTCTGTTGTGGCACCTGTTGTGGTGTTCATATTGGACATGGCCAAGTCCTCCCTCCAAGTGTTGTACCAGGGCACGATAAGGCTCCAAAGCTGGCTCTTTGACCGCAAACTCTCTGTCAGCCTGTTTCATTATCAAGTTTGAGTCCCCCTTATGCATAATGATTTAGCCCTATACTGGTAGCTAGCATGAGGCCGATGACAAGGGCCTCATATTCAGCTTCATTGTTGGATACCGGGAATGCAAGCTTGAAGGATAGGGACGTGGTAACACCCTGTGGGTTACAAAGACTATACTGGCGCCCCCTTGCCGGAGGGGAGCTCTATCAGGACCCCTGCTAGTGGCTGAGCCGTCAAACTCAAGTGTCCATAGTTCATCTATGTCAGAGATCAGGGCTATCTCTTCCCCAGGTAACTGATCTGAGGTCGGTTCATATTGTTGTTGTGGAAAGAAGGCCAGGAGATCTGCAAGTGCTTGGCTCCTCAGAGCTGTAGGATTTTTAATGGATAAGCCAAACTCGGCCAACAGCAACCATCAGCGGGTAAGTCATCCAGACAAGGCAGGGCGTGTGAGCATGTATCGTAGCGGATCAGCCTTGGTGAGAAGCGTGATTTGGTAGGACAAGAAGTAGTGCCTGAATTTCTTGAGGTGTAGACCAAGGCAAAGCAATGTTTCTCGAGCTCAGAATAGTTGGCTTCGGGTCCCCTGATTGACCGGCTGAGGTAATAAACTGGACGCTCCACCATGTCCACTTCTTGCAACAAGGCCCCCACGGACCTGGGGGTAGAGGTTAGGTAAAGCAAGAGTGGAAGACCCCGCTGAGGTACAACCATAGTCTGTGGTGACATGAGGGCCACCTTGATCTGTTCGAATGCTTGTTATTGCCCCCCCCCAATTCCACGGTGCACTTTTTTGCATCAAGTGCTGGAAGGCGTGATAAGTTCGGCCAGGGCAGGGATGAATCGTCGAAGATAAGAAACCTTGCTGAGGAAGCTCTTCAACTGTTTGGCGCTCTTGGGCGGGGGCATTTCTTGGATAGAAGCAGCTTTAGAAGGGTCAAAGTCGATCCCCTGTCGACTGACCAAAAAGCCAAGGAATTTGAAGAGGAGACTCCAAAGGCACATTTCAACGGATTCATCCGCATGCTGTATTGTCGATAACAATTGAAGACTGCTCGAAGGTCCGTGAGATGATCACTTTCCTTCCTGGACTTGATGATAAGATCGTCGACGTAGTCCTCTATGGTACGGTGTATCATGTCATGGAAGATGGGGGTCATGGCTCATTGATAAGTAGCACCCGCATTTTTTAGACCGAAGGGTATGACCTTCCAACAGAAGTTACCCATTGGAGTCTGAAAGGCTGTCTTGGCACAGTCGTCCGAATTCATTCGAATTTGGTTGTAGCCGGCGAAGCCATCCATGAAGGACAAGGTCTCGTGTCCGGCGGCAGCTTCTGTAAGCATGTCGATATTGGGCAGTGGAAACTCATCTTTGGGGCAAGCTTTGTTCAAGTCACGGAAGTCAATACAAACACGGACTTAGCCATTCTTCTTTTGGATAGGGACAACAATAGCCAGCCATATGGGATGAGTAATTGGCTCGATAAAGTCGGCTTGTAAAAGTCGTTAAATCTCTTGCTTGATCTTTAATTTGAGCTCAGGGCAAAAAGATCTCGGATGTTGTCGGACAGAGCTGAATCTGGTAGCGATGTTGAGATGGTTCGTTACCATGGTAGGATCCAACCTAGGCATCTCGTTGTAACTCCATGCCAATACATCGCGATATTCACGGAGAAGGGTAACCAGTTCCTCTCTTCGGCCTGGGGTGAGTTTTGTGCCAATGTATGTCAGTCGAGGTTCCTTGCCCGGGTCAGCCAGGTTAATTTCTTCGAGATCTTTGGCTTGCGGTCGAGGGCCATCTTCATAGTAGGGTGGCGCAGTGCCTGGGGTAAGCTCGGGGTCTGGCGGGCAATGCTCGGCCGCACAGCACCATTCTGTTTTCGTGGTCGGGTCAGGATTGAGGGGGTCAGATGACGAACCACCTGGGACCCCCGTACACCGTCACAACTGGTAGATCACTTTCCCATCTTTGATGATGCGTCGAAAGGTAGGTTCAGACTTGTGCTTTTTGGACTTGGGGGATGAAGGCGGAGAATTGGTCAAGACCACGGGTGGCGGCGCTGGAGCTGATGCTTTGTTCTTGTTGCTTTTCTTGAATTGGGACTTGGACTTGGGAGGCTTGTTCCCACACAGCTCGTCCCAATCTGGCAATTTGGTGGAATGGATGTGAGTGGGATTCTCACCATCCGCCGTGAGCTCAGTGAAGAAGGAAGCCTCGGCGAAGTAAGACTCGGCACATTCGAAGGGTGCCCTGGTTGCAGGGATCGTTATTGCTACCTCGTGTCCCACAGGACCGGCCACCAGTTTTACACATTGGTGGTACGTTGAGGGGACAGCCTTGTTAACATGAATCCAAGGTCGTCCAAGTAAAAGGTGAAAGGAGGACTCGCTGTCTATCACATGAAAAGTGGTGTCACGACGGATAGTTTCGACCATGAGGTCGACAGTGATGTGGCCGAGGGTGGACTGGGGGCCCTGCCCAAAGCCAGTAATCTTGATGGGGTTGCGGATGATCTTCCTTGGTGGTATGCGGCTCACTGCAAGGTGATGAGAGGTATGATGTTGATTGAGGCGCCGCAGTCTACTAAGGCGCGACGAAAGCCTGTGTCGTTAACAGTGCATTCAAGGTATAACGGTCAGTTGTGGTGTTCAATGGTGGCGGCGAGTCCTCGTCCAAGAAAACGAATGCAGTAGAAGGGACATGTCTGAGTTCGGCTTGGGCAGCAAAACATTTAGGACCGAGGCCTATGGTGACCTCGATCAGGCAGTTTGAGAGGTAAGTCTGTGCCACGGGTGAAAACCCCATTTCATCAAAAAAAGCCTTTGATTTTTGACATCTGTCTGACTGAGGACGCTGGCTGAAGAGCGGAAGGTATACAAGGTGTGACCATAGGAGAGATCTCTGTAGGAGCTTCAGGGACTAGAGACTCGGCGTGGTCAGTAACGGCCATGAGCACCTGATGCCCTTGATTGTTGTTGCCATGGTTCGGGTAAGGGTCCTTACGCACATCGTTGTTCTTCCGTAACTGTAGTTCGCCTGACGCGACCTTTCTTGCAAAGATAGTTCGCAGTGCGTTACAGTTTTGGAGAGGATGTCCAAGGGCTTGATGGAAGGGACAGTAGTTGGGCCGGGTTCTTTCTTCGTCTGTGATGGGGATCCGCACAGGTGGCAATCTGAAGTTGCGGTCATTGACAACCCATTCTGTCAAGAGTTCTTTCACCGTGTTCAGATCGCATGGAAAAGCAAGGGGAGTCTCTGTTGTCTTCGTTTGTCAGGGCGTTGGTCTCTATCCGGGAGCGGACACTTGGAGCCAGCGTAGTTGTTGATGTTGTTATGGTTGGTGTTGTTGCTGTTACGCTGAGTACTAGGTATGCTCGCCGAGGCCAGCAGTGCATTCTGCATGCGAGGCTTCCATGGTTTGACGGGGCCGACCGTCTCGTAAGTACGTCGGGCCGCTTCCTTGAGGTGCCCCCAAGACTTCAATTGCAAGTTCTCAATGTGTACCCGATAGATGTCATTCATGTTTTTGATGCATATGGGAACCAACGTCTCGTCTTTACTGAAATCTGTACACTCGAGGCATTTAAGGTGAAAACGGTGCACATACTTGGTTAAGTCTTTGCCTGGATTCTGGCGTATGCTGGTGATGTCCACTATAGTGACGCGTTCAGCTTCGTAGTGGAATTTGTCTAAGAATAGTTGGGCCATTCCATTCCAAGAATGGACTGTCCCCGCGGGGATCTGATGATACCAAGTGTATGCCAAGCCCGTGAGGGACTTGTGAAACTCCCTCAGCTTTAAACTATCGCCTGGGCCATACTTTTCCAATGAGCCGACGAATCTTGTCAAATGCTCACGGGCGTTGCTTCTTCACGCCTGTTAAAGAGTACGAAAGTAGGTTGCTTGTATCTGGGCAGGTATGGTACGGTGGCCATCTCGTTGGCATACGGCGCGCAGTCTGTCAATCACGCTAAAGAGCCGGGTGCGGACTATTGTGACAGTCGGCGGAGGAGTGAATCAAAGTCGGCCTTGGAGACATAATGAGGGAGTGGCTCCCCCTGGCCAACTAGCGGCTGATGGCTGGCTGGGGCTCCACGAGCCCCCGAGCCCCCCGACGGTGCAACTGGATAAGTTGGGGGAGCAGGAGGATGATACAGAGCAGGTGTTGCCATAGGCACGTGTGCAGCAACATGGTTGGTTGGGTGAGACATGTCCACCACTTGGCCGGTCATTTGATGTTGCTCTGTTAGGTAGGGGTTAGGCTCCATCTCGATGGATTCATGAGTTTCAGAAGAACTTCTGGCCGGTAGATGCTGAGGTGCAATAAAAAGGGATGACTTGCTGCAGCACTGGTCCCAGGTCCGGGTGGTCTGTGCGATGGCATCGCGGCATGCAGCGTTCCAGGATAGGCAGGGAGGATGCCGCGAGCCCCACCGCCAGGGGTTTGGAAGGTCGAGGCGGCAGTGGTGACACTGGGGCCTGGGCGACGTCAGGGGACGGCCCAGGTCCTGCAGGCTGGACCGGTGGGAATTGCTGTGAGGCCATGGCCTGTATAGATCTTTGCATTTCCCTCATGGTGATCATGAGGGTGGCCTGCGAGTCTTGTAT